>WNGS01007039.1:33961-45750 GCA_020271785.1 Procambarus virginalis
GTGTTGCCAGGTATAGTATCAACAAGTCAATTTTTCGTGGAAAAGGCTTCTTCATGGGCGCCAATTATTGATACAATATACAGCTTGTGTCAATAATACTGCCCAGTGTTGCAGCTGTGCTGTGTTGCTTACTCCCCATCCCGTGTTGCTCACTCCCCATCCCGTGTACCTCACTCCCCGTCCCGTGTACCTCGCTCACCGTCCCGTGTACCTCGCTCACCGTCCCGTGTACCTCACTCCCATCCCGTGTACCTCGCTCACCGTCCCGTGTACCTCACTCCCCATCCCGTGTACCTCACTCACCGTCCCGTGTACCTCACTCCCCATCCCGTGTACCTCGCTCACCGTCCCGTGTACCTCACTCCCCATCCCGTGTACCTCACTCCCCGTCCCGTGTACCTCGCTCACCGTCCCGTGTACCTCGCTCACCGTCCCGTGTACCTCACTCACCATCCCGTGTACCTCGCTCACCGTCCCGTGTACCTCACTCCCCATCCCGTGTACCTCGCTCACCGTCCCGTGTACCTTACTCCCCATCCCGTGTACCTCACTCACCGTCCCGTGTACCTCGCTCACCGTCCCGTGTACCTCACTCCCCGTCCCGTGTACCTCACTCCCCATCCCGTGTACCTCGCTCACCGTCCCGTGTACCTCACTCCCCATCCCGTGTACCTCACTCCCGTCCCGTGTACCACGCTCACCGTCCCGTGTACCTCACTCCCGCCCCGTGTACCTCGCTCACCGTCCCGTGTACCTCACTCACCATCCGTGTACCTCGCTCACCGTCCGTGTACCTCACTCCCCATCCCGTGTACCTCGCTCACCATCCCGTGTACCTCGCTCACCGTCCCGTGTACCTCACTCACCGTCCCGTGTACCTCGCTCACCGTCACGTGTACCATACTCCCCGTCCCGTGTACCTCGCTCACCGTCCGTTTACCTCACTCACCATCCCGTGTACCTCGCTCACCGTCCCGTGTACCTCACTCACCGTACCGTGTACCTCACTCCCCATCCCGTGTACCTCACTCCCCATCCCGTGTACCTCACTCCCCATCCCGTGTACCTCACTCCACGTCCCGTGTACCTCACTCACCGTCCCGTGTACCTCACTCACCGTCCCGTGTACCTCACTCCCCATCCCGTGTTGCTCACTCCCCATCCCGTGTACCTCGCTCACCGTCCCGTGTACCTCACTCACCGTCCCGTGTACCTCACTCACCGTCCCGTGTACCTCGCTCACCGTCCCGTGTACCTCACTCCCCATCCCGTGTACCTCACTCCCCATCCCGTGTACCTCACTCCCCGTCCCGTGTACCTCGCTCACCGTCCCGTGTACCTCACTCACCGTCCCGTGTACCTCACTCCCCGTTCCGTGTACCTCACTCCCCATCCCGTGTACCTCACTCCCCGTCCCGTGTACCTCACTCCCCATCCCGTGTACCTCACTCCCCATCCCGTGTACCTCACTCCCCATCCCGTGTACCTCACTCCCCATCCCGTGTACCTCACTCACCGTCCCGTGTACCTCACTCACCGTCCCGTGTACCTCACTCACCGTCCCGTGTACCTCACTCCCCGTCCCGTGTACCTCACTCACCGTCCCGTGTACCTCACTCCCCGTCCCGTGTACCTCACTCCCCGTCCCGTGTACCTCACTCCCCATCCCGTTTACCTCACTCACCGTCCCGTGTACCTCACTCCCCATCCCGTGTACCTCACTCACCGTCCCGTGTACCTCACTCACCGTCCCGTGTACCTCACTCACCGTCCCATGTACTTCACTCACCGTCCCGTGTACCTCACTCCCCATCCCGTGTACCTCACTCACCGTCCCGTGTACCTCACTCACCGTCCCGTGTACCTCACTCCCCGTCCCGTGTACCTCACTCACCATCCCGTGTACCTCACTCACCGTCCCGTGTACCTCACTCACCGTCCCGTGTACCTCACTCACCGTCCCGTGTACCTCACTCACCGTCCCGTGTACCTCACTCACCGTCCCGTGTACCTCACTCACCGTCCCGTGTACCTCACTCACCGTCCCGTGTACCTCACTCACCGTCCCGTGTACCTCACTCACCGTCCCATGTACCTCACTCACCGTCCCGTGTACCTCAATCACCGTCCCGTGTACCTCACTCACCGTCCCGTGTACCTCACTCCCCATCCCGTGTACCTCACTCACCGTCCCGTGTACCTCACTCCCCGTCCCGTGTACCTCGCTCACCGTCCCGTGTACCTCACTCACCATCCCGTGTACCTCGCTCACCATCCCATGTACCTCACTCACCGTCCCGTGTACCTCACTCCCCATCCCGTGTACCTCGCTCACCGTCCCATGTACCTCACTCACCGTCCCATGTACCTCACTCACCGTCCCGTGTACCTCACTCACCGTCCCGTGTACCTCACTCACCATCCCATGTACCTCACTCACCGTCCCGTGTACCTCACTCACCATCCCGTGTACCTCACTCACCGTCCCGTGTACCTCGCTCACCGTCCCGTGTACCTCACTCACCATCCCGTGTACCTCGCTCACCGTCCCATGTACCTCGCTCACCGTCCCGTGTACCTCACTCCCGTCCCGTGTACCTCGCTCACCGTCCCGTGTACCTCACTCACCATCCCTGTACCTCGCTCACCGTCCCATGTACCTCGCTCATCGTCCCGTGTACCTCACTCCCCGTCCCGTGTACCTCGCTCACCGTCCCGTGTACCTCACTCACCGTCCCGTGTACCTCACTCACCGTCCCGTGTACCTCACTCACCATCCCGTGTACCTCACTCACCATCCCGTGTACCTCACTCACCGTCCCGTGTACCTCACTCACCGTCCCGTGTACCTCACTCACCATCCCGTGTACCTCGCTCACCGTCCCATGTACCTCACTCACCGTCCCGTGTACCTCACTCACCGTCCCGTGTACCTCGCTCACCGTCCCATGTACCTCAGTCACCATCCCGTGTACCTCATTCACCGTCCCGTGTACCTCACTCACCGTCCCATGTACCTCACTCACCGTCCCGTGTACCTCACTCACCGTCCCGTGTACCTCGCTCACCGTCCCGTGTACCTCACTCACCGTCCCGTGTACCTCGCTCACCGTCCCGTGTACCTCGCTCACCGTCCCGTGTACCTCACTCACCGTCCCGTGTACCTCGCTCACCGTCCCGTGTACCTCGCTCACCGTCCCGTGTACCTCGCTCACCGTCCCATGTACCTCGTTCACCGTCCCGTGTACCTCGCTCACCGTCCCATGTACCTCGCTCACCGTCCCGTGTACCTCGCTCACCGTCCCATGTACCTCACTCACCGTCCCGTGTACCTCACTCACCGTTCCATGTACCTCACTCACCGTCCCGTGTACCTCGCTCACCGTCCCGTGTACCTCGCTCACCGTCCCGTGTACCTCACTCACCGTCCCATGTACCTCACTCACCATCCCGTGTACCTCACTCACCGTCCCGTGTACCTCGCTTGTGCGACTCATCGTAGTAGGCGCGCCTGTCTCTTCACTGAATCTCGACGGCTGCACACTTGTGTCACTTTTTCCGTGTCTATTTAATCTTGTTTATTTGTACTGAGTATTTCATATATATTTCTCTCTCTCTACACAGGCTACAGGGTGGCGTCAGCTAGTACATCAAAGATACAATCATCTGCACAGAGCTGCTGAACACCACTAACAATATGATGGATGAGCTGACAATCAAAATAAAGATCCTAAATGTGGTTATTGTCCTCGTATTTAAGTCACCAGAACAAATCCTGAGCAGTTTAAAGGCCAACTTATGAAAATATAATACTGTTTAGAAAACGTTACGAATCCAGCACCAAACATCATCTATCTTGAGGACTTCAGCCAATGGTACCTAAAATGGAAGAACGTAGCAAATACCTTTCTATCTAAGAGAATAATTTAGGTATTGTATGTACTAGCTCTATCTATAAATCCATCAGTATGTTTGTAACTCTGCATCAATGTATGTACTTTTCCTGAATAAAATATGATTATTATTATTATTATTATTATTATTATTATTATTATTATTATTATTATTATTATTATTATTATTATTATTATTATTATTATTATTATTATAACAAAAACTACATACAGTACTGGACCCCTGCGAAAGGGAGATGGAACTTTCACAGATGACAACAAAAAGATGAGCGAAATATTGAGGCAACAGTTCGATTCCGTTTTCAATGAGCCGTTAAACACACTGATGATTGATAACCCAAACATCATATCACATATCACATGTCACCCCTAACTCCACTCGATTTTGACGAAGCCGTAGACAGTATGCCTATACACTCTACACCAGGCCCTGATTCCTGGAACTCCATATTCATCAACAACTGTAAAAAAACGCTTTCGCAGGCCTTAAAACAGCAGAAATAAAACCATTCCATAAATGAGGGAATAGAGCAGAAATAAAAACTATAGGCCGATAGCACCACATCACACGTCATAAAAATCCTTGAAAGAGTGATAAGAAGATAAAAAAATATGGAATCACAGCGTCTAAACGGTCGCAGTTCAGGGCGCTCTTGCCTCTCAATTGCTGGACCACTATGACAGGGCCTTAGATGCCATGGAAGACAGACAAAACGCTGACGTTATTGTTATGATCTCAGCCTGCAGGAGAAACGAGTCTCCCCCTTTGAGAGTTATTCAGCAAGCCTGACCTAACTGGAAGGTCCAGGAAGTACTGGATGTGATAACACAGATGTAAGATAGTTTGTTGGATTTAAATAACAGTTTGAGATTATGGGCAATGAATAAGAAAACAGATAAATGACTGTTTAGGAGATGTGGATAATTTGCTGGAGGCGTGAGGCTCGCTTCTGGAGAGCTTTGACCTCACTTGACGCCAGACATCGTAGGGGGAAGACGCGCCCCGTTGTGCTCCCATCAGAAGGGGACCCCTAGCGATATAATCTCCAAGAGAAGAGAAGTGTGCAGACGTTCCAGCTGTGGAATCGAGCTGGAGACGTTGTGGTCTCAAGTCCTGGACGACGAGGAGATTATTAAGCCGCCCAGAGACAGTTTCGTGGGCTGTGGAAGCGCCCTGGTCAGACGCAGTCAGAGGGAAGGAGCGCCCTCGACCAGATAATCTGTGGTAAGCACGATTTAAACCAGTTCATAGTGATTAGTTGTAATTGGTCGTGTGCCCAGCGACAGAAGCAATGTTTATTGTTAAGCTAAACATGTTATGGTAAGACAGAAAGCCTAAAATAAGAGAGTGGAGTGGGAGGAGCGCAGAGCGACATCCGTCTTCTCTGGGCGCTGGCAGGCGACTGAGGGCCTGGCGGCGGAGGACCCTCACAGAGTGTAGAGGACCGCCCGGCTAGGTGGAGCATGGACCCGCCCCCAACGAGGGAGTCCACTCTCACCATATGTAGAAGACAGATAGAGGTTGGAGGCAAAGATATTGCGTGATTAATTTTGTTTATGTGTTAAAGGGGAAACATTTTATTGGAGTGTAAATGGGTTGCAGGTTTGTCTTTGGGGAAGAAGTTGCTGAGAACTTCGAAGCCAGCACAGAAGGAGTAGTTGATGAGACTCCAAGGCAGTGGAGGAGAGGGCCTCGAGCAGTGAGGAGGAGTGTCACGTGCTTCTGTAGAGGTGGTGAAGCACCACAGTTGTTCGAGGAAACTTTATGGTGCAGCAGCCAGGAGAGCTGTGGAGGACTCTAGCAGGAGTAGAGAAGCACCATAATTGTTCAAGGAAACTTCATGGTAGCAGCCTGGAGGAGCTGCAGAGGATCCTGGTGGTTAAGCCCGGAGGAACCTGAAGGCATCAGGGTAGTGAACTAAGTCTGAATGATTACTTATAGGGAAGTAATAGTGTTTGTCATTAGCGTGAAAGACGCAGTGAGAGGTGAGTGATCGTTTGCCATTTTTTTTGTACCACAAAGTGTTTATACTGAAGATGAGAGTTACAGACGTAGGCAGGATTACCTACAGATATATGTATTCTAGGACTGATAGAATGATCGATTGATTCGTTGAGTGGCACGGAACATTTATATTGATATATATATATATATATATATATATAATATATATATATATATATATATATATATATATATATATGTTATTGCATTCATATGCTGATTTGCCTTATACATGTTTATAGATATATATATGTGTGTATTCTCTTGCTGAAAGTGCAACATTATATTGTAAGACTTGATCTACTTGAGGAGGTTGGTAATATTAGGTAATACCAGGAGATAGGATACCACTTGACAAGCTGATGATAAGAGTTCTGATGATGTTGGAGTGCAGCCTGACTGTAATAGTGTAGAGTATAGGATTCATTATTATTATTATATGTGTGTGTGTATTGTGTATATGCGTCGTCCAGTAAAGGTATTCAAATTTGCTGGTGTTTGCCCTTGTCCTAGTGAGGCTTCCCAGGAAATAGTACAGAAGGAGAGAGAGAGAGAAACAGGAACCACTGCTGTGAACAGGGTAAGACGGAAATCTAGTGAGTCTAAGGGGACTGAGGAGATCATATCCCATAAGGAGAGAGTGGGGAGTTACAGCGGCTCGAGTGGGTGTGTGCACGTGACAGCGAGGTTGAGTGTTGGAGCCGCATCCCCTAAACGTGTGACGTTGAGCCCCTCTCCAAGAGCCAGAAGCGCCTAGTGAGATCTCCTAGTGAAATATAAGCACTCTATCGAGTTGTGGGTTGGGTGGTCCGTCAGCGATAACACCACCAATCCACTACTACCACGACAATTATATACACAGATTTCGCAAAAGCCTTCGAGAAATGTTACCATGGTATTATTGGGCACAAAATTCGTTCAAAATGAATCATCGGATAAATAGGACGATGGATCTACAATTTCCGAAATAACAGAACACAATGTGTAATTGTCAACAAAGTAAAACCCGAATCATACTGTGCTTGCTCCAATACTCTCTCATTCTCATATCGGACATAGACGAGGATACAAACTATAGTACCGTATCATCCTTTACACATGACACTAGGATTTTTATGAGAGTAGACAGCATAAGGGACACGGCAAACCACCAAATTGATGTAAACCAGGTCTTTCAATGTGCTACAGAAGATAATATAGTATTTAATGTAGATAAGTTTCATCTCCTGCGCTATGGTCGAAAATTAAAATATAAGAACGGAAACCACGTCCAAAAATCAGTCAAGTCATACCATAGAACATAAAAGTGAATGTAAAGGATTTGTGTGTAATCATAGCAGAAGACCTTTCCTTTCAAGAACACATTTAAGTAGCCGTCACACCTGTAAGAAAAATGACAGGTGGATAACAAGAACCTTTCAAACAAGAAATGTCGTACCAATGATACTTTCAAGATGCTTGTGCTCTCTAGAGTGGAATACTGTTGCACAACAACAGCCCTTTTCAAAGCTTGATAAATTGCTGACCTGGAGAGTGTGCAGAGGTTCTTCACTGATAGAATCCAATAAATAAACCATCTAAATTTCTGGGACCGACTAAAATGCCTAAATCTAAATTCCCTAGAGCGCTGGCAGGAGAGATACTTAATAATTTACAAATGGAAGATATTAGAGGGGCTGGTCCCAAATCTGCACACAGAAATAATATCACACGAGACCGGTAGGTATTCGTGGGGATATTATTATTATTATTATATTATTATAATAATATTTTGTCATATTCTGCACATATGGCAGGATGTGCAGAATATTCCCGTTGAAAAGCAGAGGTGCAACAGGTACTCTGAGAGAGAGTACTCTCAGAGGCCCGAGATTGTTCAACACGTTTCCACCACACATAAGAGGCAAAACTGGCCCACCCCTCGCAGTGTTCAGGAAAGAAGTTGATAAACACCTCCAAAGGATACCTGATTAACCAGGCCAATTCATACGTCAGTCTATGAGCAGCCGCATTTAACGTCCAACCACCTGGTTGACCAGACCATCAACCAGGAGGCCTGGTCATGGGGCAGCAGGGACCTTGACCCCCGGAATCACTCTTAACCGTGACGCAGTCGGGTCAAGACGTACCTGCTCTGCGACTAGGGGTGAAGCTAGTATTGGAGTTTAGCTCAGTCTACACACGAGGAGACTGACTAATACTAATCGCATTCTACACATATTGAACCATGCTGGGTACTGACATGGACGATCTGGACAACATAGGAATTGGCTACTCCTCACAGTAATATTGTCATTGACACAAACTCAGAAAGCAGCCAGTCAGTAGAGGAGAGTAATTTTCAGGAAGTGTTAACCAGGGGATAAGAAACGGAGAAGACAAGGATGTGGGGCGTAGTGCTGACAGTGATAGTGTAACTAATGGACACGACAAGAGAATGAAGAACGACGCTGAGACTGATCAAACCAGTGTCGACGAAAGGACAGAACAATGTCAGGAAGGTGGCGGTCAGCGAAGGTGGAGGCTTCTCTTCCCTGCCTCATGCACTCTGACCTACCACCAGAAGCTGCTGAAGACAGTCAACCTGGCAAGAGAGCACCGTAAGTTCGAGTCCCTGCTGAAAGGTGTGAACAGACCTGTAGGTTCTATTGGAGGCGGTTATATTTCTAACCCAGCAAGGATATCGTGGAATTGTCATGAAAATACCAGAGGAGAACGAGAAACTGACGAAGGTGATTATTTACAAATACCCTCATATTATAGACCTCGAATTCATCCTCGACGACAACGATTTGGGTGGGTCAAGGATTACCTAATTAAAGGCGAAGCCAGGAATCAGGTTGTGGCTCTAGTGAGAGATGAAGTTCCCGAGAGTGTCCATCACCGGGGCGGGATACAGGCATGTAGCAAAGTATATGGAAGTATGCCTGAAATGCTGTAGATAAATCTATAAATCTGTGACATAAATCTATGAGTTGTCAACATGATCCACGATGTCGTTTCTGCGGAAATCTCACCTCTCTAATATGTGTAGAAACAAACTTCAACTGGGTGAGAAAATAGTCCCCCGATGCTGCAACTGTGGAGGTGTACACAACGTCAGCTACGCTGTGTGTAGCAAGAGGCCGAGTATGGATGTTCCCCCAGCTGGAGAATGTTACAGAGCAGGCCAGAGCTCTTACTCAGACACTGGGAGCACAGCAGAAAAGTCTGCACCAAACAGCACCAGTGAACCGGCCGAATGCATGGGTTAAAAAGCACCTTCAATTGGTCAGGCTCAAACAACAGGCAGTCACATCAGCAATCAGGACTCCGGCAGTGACAGTGTAACGGTGAGAGAAGTGGTTACTGAGGCTCAAAAAGATGTCCATAATAGTACAGTCAAGGATGTGTGGGCTGAAATAAGGAAAGTTGGTGAGTTCCTCCAAAATCTTGGGCAGAGAATCGAGTCCATTGAGGCAAAATTAAACATTTAGGTGAAGGTAAAGGAAAGTTACAAAACAGTGAAGGAAAGTCAGGAAATAGTGGTTGAGGACAATAATGAAACAATGAGTGATGAAATGAAGAAAAGTGGAGTGTATGTAAGCGATGGTAGTTATAGTGTAAGGAATAACTCTATAATTAAACATAAAATGAAGGAATCAGTGGGGCCAATAATGGACGTCAAGGGCCTGAAAAAAATCTCTCGAGCAATGCAATGTTGCTTTTACAAGTGAAATTGTGAGGAGGTGGGAGATATGCAATGACTATCATTTAATGAGCTTCTTGTGGATGACTTAGAAAGTGAATTGTTTAAATTAATAATGGATCACCATAGACTGAAAATGATGTCATGGAATGTTAATGGTTTAAGAAACAGGGTTACAGATTTCAATGTTACGTGATGGGAAATGATATTGATGCTGTAGCTCTCCAGGAGACAGGGAATAGGAATGAAGTCTTATTGAAATTAAATGGCTATAAAAGGTTTCACCTTTTTGCCGCAAGTAACATAAGAGGGACGTCGATTTATGTCAAGAACTCCATACCAGCAGAGTTAGTAAAACCGCTGTAAAAAACACGAAGTATTGAGAGTGTCTGTGTTAAATTATCATTAAGGGAAGGGAATTTATCGTTGATAACTTGTATGTATCTAGGAACTGCTTCGACGCTCACTCTCTCCCTGACTGCATTTATACTAATCCTTCTCTGGTCTTTGGGGAACCTTAATGCTGGGCATGCAAGCCTTGGGACAGTGGATAGTATTAATACTAATGGGGTCAAGTGGTTACAGTTTCTACAAGATCATACAGATACCTGTCTCTTGGGAAACAATGAAACAACTCACA
Organism: Procambarus virginalis; assembly: GCA_020271785.1. Classification (NCBI taxonomy): domain Eukaryota; kingdom Metazoa; phylum Arthropoda; class Malacostraca; order Decapoda; family Cambaridae; genus Procambarus; species Procambarus virginalis. Next base: position 44,209 of record WNGS01007039.1, read on the forward strand.
TCAGGGGAGGACAGCTAGACTATGCTTGCATTTTAAACTCTCAGGGGATTATGGGGGAGGTTCGGGTTGTTGGGAACTACTTAGTGACCACTTTGCCTTGAATGTTGAATTGCCACTGGGAAAAAACAAGTCCACTTTCAAAGGAAAAGACTAAATATTAATAAATATAAAAATGTATTTTTATTCAAAATATGGGAGAGTGGTATCAACAATACACGGCGCTCTGCGTTGTTAGCTTTTACGAAAATGTGGTCCAGAATATAGAGAGGGTACAGAGGGAAAATAACGGGGGCAGGGGAGGCAAGACGCATGGACCTAAAAAAATATAATATTCCAATGATCAGCAAGTTAAGGGGTGGGAGAGAATGCTACGGAGTGCTCACAAAGAATGGTTAAAAAATGATATGAGGGATGAAGAGAAAAATACAATGTTGGAAGTGGCTAAGGAATGCAGTCAGGTGAGGAAGGTGGCGCAGGACAGATACTGGCAAGGCTTTGCTCAGTCCATTGGTAATACTAAGAACCTTAAAGACATGGAGAGCAGTAAACAAAATCAAGGGTTGTAAATTCAAATCCATAGCTCACCCAGATCCAGGGAAGGTTGCTAATGAGTTAGTAGACAAATGGTCTAGTGCTGCCAGTATGGAGTCCTTATCTGAAGACACGAAAGTCACCATTGGGTCATGGGAAAATATTAGAAATGGAGTAACTTTATATGCTTTAAATACAGGATCAGTAACATGCACTGGGATAACTTCCGATAAGCTACTTGATGCTATAAAAATTGGCAGCTCTCCTGCTCCGGGGAAAGATGGAGTAACGTATGACAATCTTTATTATTTAGCTGGTATGAAACCTAGTCCTTTACTTGATAAATTTAACGTGAGTTATAGAGAAGGAAAGTTACCAAGAAAATGGAAGGAGGCTGTCATCATTCCTATACCTAAGTCAAACGGAGGCTACAGGCCTGTATCCTTAACATCCCGATTTTGTAAATGATGGAAAGGATTTTGTTAAATAGGCTGCTCTACCTTGTTGGAGATAACATGTCCAATAACCTCTTTGGTTTTATAAAAGGCAAAAGTACTGCGGACTGTGTCTTCAAGTGTTTGTCAAATGTGGATGGCAATTGTAGAGTTTTTGTTAATCCACAAAGATCATTTGATAAGGCCAATGGGAAGTAATCTTATACGAATTAGCCAATCTTAGGGAGATTGCCACACACTCGATACGATATTATCTACAAGGGAGAAGAGGTCAGGTGTATTACCAGGGATACATGTCTGAAGAACGGAGGTTTCAGTTAGGTACTCCCCAAGGGAAGTTTTAAGTCCCCCATTCAATGTATTAATGAACAGATAAGCATCAGAGATGTATCCTCCAGGGGTCACAACGATCATATATGCTGATAACATTGTTATACAAGGCATTTTTGGGAACAAAATTCAAACTGCTCTTAACATACCTGGTACAACCTGTCACAAGTTAGGCTTAGTTATAAATGCAGACAAAACCAAATATTAGTATAGGAAACAAAGAAAA
>WNGS01007040.1:0-11481 GCA_020271785.1 Procambarus virginalis
CTAATAACAAAAACAGAACCTCTTTAAGCACCACGTATATACCAAACCCACCAACATAGGATTATGCCTGAACGGTAGAAGTGAGTGCCCCCAAAGATACAAAGCCAGTGTTCTCCATGCTTATATTCGTCGAGCGCTTACCCACTGCTCTGATGGAGCAACGTGAGTAGAGAGTTTGAAAGAGTAACTCAGGTATTGGTGAACAATGGATATAGCAACGCGGAAATAAACGTGCTATAAGAAGACACTGGGACCGTTGGTATAATCCAGAACCTAGAACAGAAACCACAATACCTCCAATAAAATTATATTACAAATCAACCATGCACAGTGAACATACAAAAGAGAAAGAATAATGAAAGAAAATACCGTAAGGAGTAACAAGCATACTCCTAACCAAAACATAAACCTGACAATATTCTATAAAACAAGAAGACTTCCGAACTCCTTATCAAAAACAGCCCGAAGCCGACAGAGAAACCCTCTACAGCAGTCAAGCGTGTATACATGTACACTTGCCCCCACGAAGGATGTAACTTCAATCTAAGTACATAGGTATGACGTCGACCAAGCTGACGAGGCGTTTGACATGCCATCTTCAATCCGGTGCCCCTAGGAATCACATGAGACAAGCCCATGACATCACCCTAACAAGAGAAATGTTGAACAAGAATACATGCATAATAGACAGAACCCAAGATGCAAGAAGATTACAAATTCTTGAAGCAATTCACATAAGAACAGAACAACCTACCATGAACACCCAAATCACGGAACTATTTACTCTTCCCACAATGAGAGTAAGGACAAGACCAGAACATAACGATGCCAACACAGAAGACAATGTTCAACATAACAGGCCAATTACACTGGATTAATCTTTGTATGTAGATGCCAGCTGCCTCGTATGGGCCAATAGGCCTTCTGCGGTTACCTCTATGTTTCACCCCATTTATCCCCTATGTATCCCCTATGTTTTCACCTTTATTGTTTTATCACCTGACCCAGTGCGGGTATATAATCAAACCACATTGTAACATTTCCTCACTTGAAAATGAACCATGGAGGTTCGAAACGTCGTGCAAATTGTTTAAATAAGTGTAATACATTCTATAGTAATCCACATCTTTTCTTCACCCAGAAATTACGAAAATGAGTTTTGGAGAACTCCTGTTTCAGCTAAGCCCTGATGCTAAGAAAATAGTTAGAGGGATAGAAGCCCTAAATCAGAAGATAGTAAATACAGAATATGCGGTCATATTCAATGAGACATGTGTAAAAGAAAACCTGCTGCCAGTATACACCAATATATATATATATATATATATATATATATATATATATATATATATATATATATATATATATATATATATATATATATATATATATATATATATATATATGTCGTACCTAATAGCCAGAACGCACTTCTCAGCTAACTATGCAAGGCCCGATTTGCCTAATAAGCCAAGTTTTCATGAATTAATGTTTTTTCGACTACCTAACCTACCTAACCTAACCTAACCTAACTTTTTCGGCTACCAAACCTAATCTAACCTATAAAGATAGGTTAGGTTAGGTTAGGTAGGGTTGGTTAGGTTTGGTCATATAACTACGTTAATTTTAACTCCAAAAAAAAAATTAACCTCATACATAATGAGATGGGTAGCTTTATCATTTCATAAGAAAAAAATTGAGAAAATATATTAGTTCATGAAAACTTGGCTTATTAGGCAAATCGGGCCTTGCATAGTAGGCTGAAAAGTGCGTTCTGGCTACTAGGTACGACATATGTATATATATATATATATATATATATATATATATATATATATATATATATATATATATATATATATATATATATTTATATATTTATAAAGTCGTCATAAAATAAATATACATTCAAACACTAGCAATACAGAGCTATCTCACACCACCCAAACCTGGGACATGAATAGTATAAAGATAACAAAATAAATGCACAAATAATAAAGTACCCACTCAAGGATAACGGAACACATGTTATGCCAAAGGCCACATATGTACCATGACACGGCATAATAAAAAAGACCCAAGACTCCAAAATAAAACACACACATTACACTTCGAACCCGGAGAAGGCATTAATAAAACCTGTTGATAAGACTAGTTAACTACATAATAAAGTCCCCTCAACCAGAAACAATGTAACAGGGGGGGGGGGGAGGGTACATGTAATTGTTACTGTAATAATTACCATCATTATAAGGTGTGAAGTGTACATGTAATTGTTACAGTAATAATATTGGGTGCACAGTACACTACTGCGCACAGGATGAGTATTGGGTGCACAGTACACTACCACTCACAGGATGAGTATTGGGTGCACAGTACACTACCACTCACAGGATGAGTAATGGGTGCACAGTACACTACCGCTCACAGGATGAGTGACGCTGCCCAAGACTATGGTGGTGTGTCCACTCACAGGATGAGTGGCGCTGCCCAATACTGTCACTATGGTGGTGTGTCCACTCACAGGATGAGTGGCGCTGCCCAATACTGTCACTATGGCGGTGTGTTCACTCACAGGATGAGCGGCGCTGCCCAATACTGTCACTATGGTGGTGTGTCCACTCACAGGATGACCGGCGCTGCCCAATACTGTCACTATGGCGGTGTGTTCACTCACAGGATGAGCGGCGCTGCCCAATACTGTCACTATGGCGGTGTGTTCACTCACAGGATGAGCGGCGCTGCCCAATACTGTCACTATGGTGGTGTGTTCACTCACAGGATGAGTGGCGCTGCCCAATACTGTCACTATGGCGGTGTGTCCACTCACAGGATGAGTGACGCTGCCCAATACTGTCACTATGGCGGTGTGTCCACTCACAGGATGAGTGGCGCTGCCCAATACTGTCACTATGGCGGTGTGTCCACTCACAGGATGAGTGACGCTGCCCAATACTGTCACTATGGCGGTGTGTCCACTCACAGGATGAGTGGCGCTGCCCAATACTGTCACTATGGTGGTGTGTTCACTCACAGGTTGAGTGGCGCTGCCCAATACTGTCACTATGGCGGTATGTTCACTCACAGGTTGAGTGGCGCTGCCCAATACTGTCACTATGGCGGTGTGTCCACTCACAGGTTGAGTGGCGCTGCCCAATACTGTCACTATGGCGGTGTGTTCACTCACAGGATGAGTGGCGCTGCCCAATACTGTCACTATGGTGGTGTGTTCACTCACAGGATGAGTGGCGCTGCCCAATACTGTCATTATGGCGGTGTATCCACTCACAGGATGAGTGGCGCTGCCCAATACTGTCATTATGGCGGTGTATCCACTCACAGGATGAGTGGCGCCGCCCAATACTGTCATTATGGCGGTGTATCCACTCACAGGATGAGTGGCGCTGCCCAATACTGTCACTATGGCGGTGTGTCCACTCACAGGATGAGTGGCGCTGCCCAATACTGTCACTATGGCGGTGTGTCCACTCACAGGATGAGTGGCGCTGCCCAATACTGTCACTATGGCGGTGTGTCCACTCACAGGATGAGTGGCGCTGCCCAATACTGTCACTATGGCGGTGTGTCCACTCACAGGATGAGTGGCGCTGCCCAATACTGTCACTATGGTGGTGTGTCCACTCACAGGATGAGTGGCGCTGCCCAATACTGTCACTATGGCGGTGTGTCCACTCACAGGATGAGTGGCGCTGCCCAATACTGTCACTATGGCGGTGTGTCCACTCACAGGATGAGTGGCGCTGCCCAATACTGTCACTATGGCGGTGTGTCCACTCACAGGATGAGTGGCGCTGCCCAATACTGTCACTATGGCGGTGTGTCCACTCACAGGATGAGTGGCGCTGCCCAATACTGTCACTATGGCGGTGTGTCCACTCACAGGATGAGTGGCGCTGCCCAATACTGTCACTATGGCGGTGTGTCCACTCACAGGATGAGTGGCGCTGCCCAATACTGTCACTATGGCGGTGTGTCCACTCACAGGATGAGTGGCGCTGCCCAATACTGTCACTATGGCGGTGTGTCCACTCACAGGATGAGTGACGCTGCCAATACTGTCACTATGGTGATGAGATGGTAACATTCTGAGGCTAAATGGCTATAGAGGTTTTCACTTATATGCTGATGGAGGAACTAGGGGGGTCTCATGTTATGTCAAGAGTACCATACCTGCCGAGATAACTGGGATCCCTCAGAGATATAGAGGTATTGATACTATTAGTTTGCGGATACGATTACAAGCCCGAGAGGTAAATTTCATTAATATGTACATCTCTGATAACTCCTTGATTTAAGATACTTGCCAGATTCCTTCTTTTCTGAAGATACACTTGTGGTAGGGGATTTTAATGCCAGACATCCAGCTTTAGGATCAAGGGGTAAAGCAAATAGGAATGGATGCAGATGGTACCAGTTTTTGCAGGAACATGAAGATGTTCAGCTGCTGGGCGAGCCCTATCCTACTCATTTGAGGGGAGGGAGATTAGATTATGCTTGTTTGATAAATGCTGAGGGCATAGAGGGGAATTGTCTTACTGTGGATGAAATGCTAAGTGATCATTTTGCATTACAAATACAGCTTAAACTAGATAAAAAGCATGCCTGCCTTCAGAGGAAAAGGTTAGATTTTAGTGTGGGTGAATTAAGGAGTCTTGTTGGTCATATTAAGTCTTGGTATGATATAAGCCAATTCGGCAGAAGCATTTTATGAATATCTAATTAAGGAGGTATATTATATGCGACATTGAACAGCACTGTGGAGAAATGCCCGACAGACCACTGGAACATTATCTAACACAATGCACAGTTACAAAAACATTAAGATTTCAACTTAGATTCAACAGAGCAGAAGAAGTTGTTAAACACATATGGCAAAATTTTACTGAAGCGACCATATGAGTCATAAATACTCATACTCCGCCCAAGTAAAACAGAAACAAGCAACACTTAGTGGGCCAGCCAGAGGCTTAGGGCCCGCCCAGTGGGCCAGCCAGAGGCTTAGGGCCCGCGCAGTGAGCCAGCCAGAGGCTTAGGGCCCGCGCAGTGGGCCAGCCAGAGGCTTAGGGCCGCGCAGGAATATCCTTAAAAAAAATGAACAGAAGAACATCTAGTATAAAAAAGCTTCCCCCATAAAAGAAAATATACACAGGGCAAGATGCTTAAGAGGTAGACATTAAAAATGAGGAGGGGAAAGCGCCAAGCCATTACGACTGTATAGCACAGGGAAGGGGTCTGGATAAGGATTTGGGATGGGACGGGGGGAAAGGAATGGTGCCGAACCACTTGGATGGTCGGGGATTGAAATTGAAATAAGTTTATTGATGTAAAATACACACAAAGGGATAAGGTAGCTCAAGCTATTCTCACCCCGTTCAGTACATCGTGTTAATACATACATATAGACACATCACAAACAATAAACATATTACCAAACATTCTGAGAGATAACATATACATTTCCTCCTTCACAAGTAGTATGGTATCACACGTACACACACATACTTTTATGACCTAGGTATACTGTATAGACAGGTCGGGGATTGAACGCCAACCTGCTTGACGCGAGACCGTCGCTCTACCGTCCAGCCCATGATTGATTGATGAAGATTAAGCCACCCAAAAGGTGGCACAGGCATGAATAGCCCGTAAGTGGTGGCCCTTTTGAGCCATTACCAGTATCAAGAGCTGATACTGGAGATTTGTGGAGGTGCAACTGCACCCTGCGTGACGGGAGATGTCTCCCGTGCGTCCAGCCCAAGTGGTTAACCTTATTTATAGAACAGTTAGTTTAGTTCATTTATTATGCACCCCATACCCATCTTGTGGGCGGTAGTGGAAAGGGTTACAGAGGCACATAATGGGCTCAGGGACTGAACCCCACAATTCATTTAGCTAAGCAAGTTACAATCTTGATGAGCTAGTTACAAAATTCAATATAAGTCGTCACATCAACAATGGGTTCGAGATCGACCTCAAGTACAGGTTCTAAATTAAGCAACTGACATATGTGGAGAGATAGTGTCAAAATTATATGTTTGTCCTGCACACCGCCCCCATCCAGCGGGCAGCGGTGGATAGGTTACAACCACTCAGTTACTACCTACAGTTAGCAAACTGGGGATATTTGGCTCAAATTTCTGGTAGCAGATCATTTTGAATGAAATATTTACACATCGCTGGAACATTGGTTATAGAATTGTCTCTAAATTCACGTATCTTTTCGCACTCCATCACATAGTGACGATAGAACAATGAGGAGAGCTCACAGGGATTGGAATAGGAATGGTAGGACTGAGGAAGGGAAGAATGCTTTACTGGCAGTTGCTAGGCTGTGTGGGGAGAAGAGAAAGGAAATTAAGAGCAAGTATTGGGTGGAGTTCGCAGGAAAGTTGGGAGTAACAGAAACTTGAGGAAATGTGACAAGACGTAAATAAAGTGAGTAAAAAGGTTGTATGTCAGGTGTGAGATCTTTTGAACTCTTTCATACCTCAGTGAGGAGTGTTGAGCCCACCCTGTTTAATATACTAATGAATAAGATAGATTGATTGATTGATAAAGATTAAGCCACCCAAGAGATGGCACGGGCATGAATAGCCCGTAAGTGATGGCCCTTTTGAGCCATTACCAGTATCAAGAGATGATACTGGAGATCTGTGGAGGCGCAACTGCACCCTGCGTGACGGGAGATGTCTCCCGGACCAAATGGTGACCAAAATGTATAAGATAGAGATTGATTGACTGATAATAATTAAACCACCCAAGAGGTGGCACGGGCATGAATAGCCCGTAAGTGGTACCATTTTTTTTTTTGTTTTGTTCAGTAATTCTTTTCAGAGGATAGAGACACTCAAATGCGGTAATTAACTCAGATCATATCTGCTGATGATATTTTGTTTCAGGGCAAAGCTATTCAAAGGTTGGAGGTATTTGAACCTGTACAACAGGTAGAGCAGAGGCAGTTTTTGTTAGTGAGTCTGCCTTTTCATTACCATCTATGCCAATGTGACTTGGTATCCAATTTAGGGTGATTGACAACCCTCGATTATGGGCTTCTTTTCCTATATGTTGAATTTCTGTGAGGAGTTGTATATTATCTCTGTGCTGACTGGATAACAATGCCTGGAGCGAAGATTTAGAGTCGGTATGAATGATGACATCATGTAAATTATTCTCAATTGCATATTTTATTGCCTCCTTCAGGGCATATAACTCTGTTTGCAATGTTGAGCACCCACTATTCATGCTCCAGTAAGCCTCATGGTTGGTAGTGTAAACTGCTGCCCCAGCAGAACCTTTTTCTTGATCGACTGATCCGTCTGTGAAGATGTGAGTCGTTGTGGGTCTAGAGATGGTTTCCATTTGTTGTTCTATTACTTCCTTGAGCCTCTGCGGGTCACATGCTGATTTTTTAACTGGTAATCTTTCAATGATTATCTTTATATTCGATTCTTCCCATGGAGGAGGCTGTCGAAAGTGTTGATATGGTCTATCTTCCCCTTTGTTTTTAATGGTCCATTTCAGGTCCATTTTCTCTAAAATCTTGACCACATTATCCATCCATGAGCTTGTTCTATACTGTAGGTTTTTCTGAAATGATCTCTGTATGCTGTCTTTGATTGACAGCCTGGCGGTTGTTCCAGTAAGTTTTCCTATTATGGTGGCTATCCTTTGTTTCATCCTGTTTTCTAATGCTGGTAGTTTTGTTTCCATTCTAAGGTTCTCTCTACGCGTCCATATAGGTGCTCCCAGCATTGTTCTCAGAGCATCATTTTGAGACACTTCCAGTTTCTCCCATTGGTTATCACTGAGGGATGTAAGAGCAGGAGCAGCATAGTCGATGAGTGACCTAACTGCTTGAACGTAGTACATTTTGAGTACTGGTAGAGATGCACCCTCTCTAAGACTGGTCAGGGAGCGCAAAGCTGAGTTTCTGGCTTTACAGCGTTGCCGAAGATATTCAATTTCTTGAGTGAATTTCAACTGGTTGTCTATTATGACTCCTAGGTATTGAAAAGAGGTAACCCACTCGATTTCTTGTCCTTGTATTGCCAGTCTGATGTCTTGAGTTCTCATTTTAACGGCCATTGCTTTGGTTTTATTGCTGTTTATTTTCACTGCTATGCGTTCCGCTTCCCTGCTGATAATATCTAGGCATTTTTGTGCATGGTTCTTTGCACCTTTGCCTTTGATGATGACCACAAAGTCGTCTGCATAGTTAAGAAGTTTGGCTTTTGGTAGCTTGAGCTTCATGAATTGTTCCATGAGACAGTTGAAGAGGAAGGGGCTTAGTATTCCTCCCTGCGGAGTTCCATTTTCCAGCCTCTTTGAGGTCGATGTTTTTCCTTGGAATTTGACTTTAGCTTCTCGGTTAAGCAGGCTTCCTTTGGCAAAAGCAAGAGCGTGTCCTTTGATTTCCTTATCCACGAGGCAGCACAGTGTAGCTGGAGCACTGGCTAACTCGAAGGCCTTTTCAAGGTCTAGAAAAATAAGGATTCCAGGTTTGTCATTGATTTTATCCAGGAGGGAGGTAAGGCATTCTGTGGTTCCAACACCTTTTCTGTAAGCAACATATTTTGGTGTAGTGGATTGGCTTTCCATTCAATTCGATTAAGGGCCATTCTTTCTGCAGTTTTGGCCAGACAGCTTGTTAATGAGATGGGTCTTGGATTTCCTGGGTCTTTAGGTTTTGGAATGGGAACTATAATTGCACTGTTCCAAGAGAGTGGTCGGGTTCTTGTCACCCATACTCTGTTGATGAGTCAAGAAGGCTTCTTCACCCTTTTCTCCTAGCTTGGCTAGCATGTTGTAAGTGATTTTGTCCTCGCCTGGAGCTGTATTTTTAGTTTTCTTTGTAGCACTTCTGAGTTCTTCAGATTGAAAGGTTGGTCTAGTTCGTCAGGTAAGGCTAAAGCATCATCTATTTTTTTCCATCTTGCTGCTTGAAGTCTTTGTTGGTGAGTCAGAGTTGCTTGAGGAAGTTGAGTGGAACTGGCTCTTGAAGCAAATAGATTTGCTAGCCTTTCTGCTTCTTGCTCTGGATGAACATGGTGCGGCGGAGCAGGAGGCGATTTTCCTTTGGCCTTGTTGATCTGCCTCCAGATGTCGCCCAAGGATGTATGCTGATTTAGCTTGGCACACCACTCGAGCCATTTTTCTTCTCTGATTTTTGCTGTTTCTTCGTGCACATGATCTCGGACAGCTCTAAGAAGTCCTAGATTAGCTTCGGTTCTATCTCTTCTGAAATTCTTTCGTGCACGATTTAGTCTGTTATGTAGCTCTTTGATCCTATCACAGTAATACCAATGGTCCTTGTGTTGTTGGGTAATTGTTTTCCTCTTGGGGATGGCGTGATTTGCTGCTCTATGTATTGCATTTACTAAATCTTTTTCCATTTCTTCGGTGTTTTCAGGAGGAGTGTAGTTTTGGTGCCAAGTTTCGAGAGCTTCCTGAAACTTCGTCCAATCTGCCTTGATAAAGTCCCATCCGGGTTCGGGAGCTGGAGGTCTAGGAGGTAGTGCTATATTAATAACTGTTTTTGTAGCAAAGTGGTCACTGGTCAGAACATGATCAACTGACCAATGACACAACTCATAAATACTGGTGGAGACAAACGTGAGATCCAACTTTCCCCCACCAGTGTGGGTTGGTTCCGTCGAATTAAGCAGACTGATTTCTGGCACTTCATCCAAAAGATGTTCAATATGTCTTCCGTTGGTGTCGGTTCTTGCTGAATCAAGTAGTAATTCACTATGAGCGTTAAAGTCGCCAGAGATGATAGTAGCTGTAGTGACTGCTATTTCAAAGATTGTTGAGAGATCCATGTCATGTTCTCTCTGGTTCTTGTATACATTGAAGATGGACAGCGTTGAGTTCCTCATAGTGAGTTTAACTCCCATAATTTCGACGTTCCCGCCACAGTTGGGCAGGTCTGTGATTGCCGTGGCATTGATATGATTTCTTACTAGAACTGAAATGCCTCTGGTGCCACCTTGTGCCATGGGGCAGTGGAATCCTTGATATCCTGGGATATTGATATATCTGTCAGTCCTGGTGAGTGTTTCTTGAAGTAGAACAATATCAATGTTGTCCTTGAGAATCACTGCTCTGAGTGTTTGTGCTTTGCTTTTGAATCCTTGAATATTCCATTGTATAATTTTGAGATTGTCCATTTTTCCGTTTATAGTGGAATCATTGAGTCCATGGTTTTTACAGTACTGGTTTTCCCGACTGTTTGTGTCTTCTTGGCTGGCGTAGAGAGTTTCTTCTTGGTGGGTGATGAGACTCCTGGTTGGGCCGAAGCGCCCCTGCTACATCCAGCCACTGGGGCACCCGATGGTGCAGGGATCAGCATTCCTGCCTGGGAGGTCCCGGAGGCAACGGCAGACATGTTCGCCCTGCCGCCCTGATCCATTCTGCTGCTGTCTCCAAGTGGAGCAGCACCCCCTTGACCACTCCAGTTGTTGGTGGCCCCGTCCCTTCCCAGACCAAAAAGACCCAGCTCGCCAGACTGTTGCTGTTCTTCATTTATTCGGACTTGCCGAGGGGTGTACCACTGACTTTTTACCGAGGGTCTGGTCGATTGGGGTCTAAAAGTTGTTACTAGACATGGTGGTTAATGAAGACAAAACTAAGTTTGAATGTAGAAGTCGGAGGCCCATTATATTGAAAATAAACGGTAAAAATATAGAGTTAATATATATAAATATTTAGGCATATATGTTGGATATACCCATGAGAGTTTGGAAGCTGAGATGAACAGACTGTTGGGTCAATGTCGGAAAAGATTGCAACTTCTGAAGGCCTTAGCATGCTGTGGAAAGAGAGTGGGAGTCCCTGAGCTATGAATGATATACTTGAGTACTGTAAGATTGATTATGCTGCACCTCTCATTTCTTGTTTTGGTAAAGGTAGGATGGGCAAGTTGGAGAAGGTACAAAATGAAGCCATGAGAATTATCTTAGGATGCCCAAGAAATGTTATGATTGAGATAATGAGGATAAAATTGAATCTGAAGAGTATTGGGATAGAATTTCAGAGATAAATGTAGCCTCTGCCATTAGATTAATGAGAGGTGGTGGAGATAATGAATTAATCCTCTCAGTTCAAAAGGTGGGAAGTAATGAACAGTGTATATTAAAGTATAATAAGAAAGCATATATATAAGTACTATGTTTTAATGTTGACCACACCATTTGGTCACCATTTGGTCCGGGAGACATCTCCCGTCACGCAGGGTGCAGTCGCACCTCAACAGATCTCCAGTATCATCTATTGATACTGATAATGGCTCAAATGGGCCACCACTTACGGGATATTCATGCCCGTGCCACCTTTTGGGTGGCTTAATCTTCATCATTCATCAATCTTCTCCTCTTCACGGGAGTCATCTCCCGTCACGCAGGGTGCAGTTGCACCTCCACAGATCTCGGTATCAGCTCTTGATACTGGAAATGGCTCAAA
>WNGS01007041.1:0-16526 GCA_020271785.1 Procambarus virginalis
CCTCTCTCTCTCTCTGTGTGGCTCCTACATGTGGGATTTGGTTGGGCTTATGACCTACCAAAATAAGTTGATAAGGTATCAATGGTATTTGATACTTTATCAACCTCTGGATACGCCTAAGATTTGGCCGTGTGTGGTGTGTGTGTGTGTGTGTTTACTATTTAACCTAGTAGATCGAGTATTAAGCTCTTGGACCCCGCCTTCAAACCGACGGTTGCAATACGTACATCCCAACGTATCTTATCCTCTATCATACTATTTCACATATTTCTGTCACACATCCCCAGGAAGCAGCCCGTAGCAGCTGTCTAACTCCCTGGTACCTATTTCCTGCTAGGTGAACAAGTGCATCAGGGTGAAAGAAACTCTGCCCATTTGTTTCTGCCTTGACATGGAATTAAACCAGGGTCCCTTATGACAACGACAACGACGTTCAGAGCGATGTCCAATCGGGTGTGTGTTACGATTTTCAATTCAATCCAAACTTTAAAAAACAACTACGGTCAACTGAATATTGTAATTAATGTTGTAATTAATACATCAATGAGGTAATTTAGTTTTTGTTCATTTGGTGTTGGACTTAAGACCTATCAACCTCTGGAGGGTTATTAAGACCACCACAACACCTTACTGACCAACCAGCAAGTTTGGTGTTGGGCTTAAGACCTATCAACCTCTGGAGGGTTATTAAGACCACCACAACATCTTACTGACCAACCAGCAAGTTTGGTGTTGGACTTAAGACCTATCAACCTCTGGAGGGTTATTAATATATCCAGTCATGTTATACTTTATTAGAGATACAAAGAGAAGAAGGCAAAGAATATATCTAATGAGTATACTCAAATTATAATTTAGACCAGAGCACAGTACCACCTGAAATAATTTAACAGGCCACATCTCCTTAGACGTGGGGGGGGGGGGGGGAGATAAATTAATATAGCACATCTATATCTTGTTTTATATTTTTATAAAACATAAACAAGTAGACAAAAGGCTGCCGAAAATGCATTAACAAAATCGCTCAGATTATTTTCACAATTTTTTCTTTTCTCTTCAATGTGAATACATCCGCATTCTCCCCAAAAATGGGTACACCCACATCAATTTTAATTGGAATCACCACTACACACCCCATCTTGGGAGAATTTTCCCAGACCAATTAATATAACGTCATAGGAAATTACGTGAAAATGCCTGACCAATAGGAAACAAAAATTAGCAGTAACATATCTCACCTCCAAGTCCCGTCTGTTCCCGACCTGGGTTGGACTTGAGGTGATATACCACACCAAGACCAACCCGGGCTCTTCTACTCGTGAAGAAATTCACATTAGCGGAATTACTAGAGCATGGAGGTATATCCGTCTTTGTTATAAACCGGTTTTTGGCCGGAGCATAACCGGACGCCCACACAAAAGGCGACTAGATTTAGGAGCATTTTGGAATCTTTGGTCGAAATTAAAAACTAATTTGCAAAGGTTCGTTCCAAGATTCATTCTAAGATTAGGTCCTGGATTCTTAAAGTCTACGACAGACCGAAACGTTAACAAGACTTGATAATGGTCCAGGACGGACCGAAACGTCGACACGACTTGATAAGGGGTCCAGGACGGACCGAAACGTTGACCCTTGATTTTCAGATATGTTGTATACATAACCCCGTTACTGTGACTACACACCCAGCCCGCGCTCTTGATCTGCCACAACATACAAAATATGGGGTACTAAAAGGTACAAAACCACACCACCCACCTAACCCAACCTAACCTAACTAAACCTAATCAACTCATACATAGAAAACGTGATGGATGTTTGTGAGCCGCAAGTTTTCATAGTACCCCTTAATTTGTACGTTGTATCCGTGATAGAAAATGCTATGCATTAGTTGAAAGGACGGGTGAGTTGCATGTCTGGCTAGGCCAGGAGGCAACCCACAATAGTTGCCTAGCTCCCAGGTACCTTTATACGGCTAGGGGTGAACAGAGGCATCAGGTAAAAAAGAAACGTGCCCAACCGTTTCTTTCCTGCTTGGGAAATTGAAGCCGGGTCCCCTCAGTTGTAAGTCGAAGACGTAGACCACTGTGCTACAGCTAACCTCTTAGCGATTGGACGTAACCCCGGTTTTTTTTTACCCAAAACGTCGCTTTTATGACGCAATTGATCAAACCGTTAAAAATGCGACGTTTTAGAAACAAATAAAACACCGTAATATAGACGTTTGCTGTACAGACTCTTGTAGCAGACTCTTGTAGCTGGCTCATGCATCAGGCTCTTGTAGCTGGCTCTTGTAGCTGGCTCTTGTAGCAGACTCTTGTAGCAGACTCTTGTAGCTGGCTCTTGTAGCTGGCTCTTGTAGCAGACTCTTGTAACAGACTCTTGTAGCAGACTCTTGTAGCAGACTCTTGTAGCAGACTCTTGTAGCTGGCTCTTGTAGCTGGCTCTTGTAGCAGGCTCTTGTAGCAGGCTCTTGTAGCTGGCTCTTGTAGCTGGCTCTTGTAGCAGGCTCTTGTAGCAGGCTCTTGTAGCTGGCTCTTGTAGCAGGCTCTTGTAGCTGGCTCTTGTAGCTGGCTCTTGTAGCAGGCTCTTGTAGCAGGCTCTTGTAGCTGGCTCTTGTAGCAGGCTCTTGTAGCAGGCTCTTGTAGCAGACTCTTGTAGCTGGCTCTTGTAGCAGACTCTTGTAGCAGACTCTTGTAGCTGGCTCTTGTAGCAGACTCTTGTAGCTGGCTCTTGTAGCAGGCTCTTGTAGCAGGCTCTTGTAGCTGGCTCTTGTAGCAGGCTCTTGTAGCTGGCTCTTGTAGCAGGCTCTTGTAGCTGGCTCTTGTAGCTGGCTCTTGTAGCTGGCTCTTGTAGCAGGCTCTTGTAGCAGGCTCTTGTAGCAGGCTCTTGTAGCTGGCTCTTGTAGCAGGCTCTTGTAGCAGGCTCTTGTAGCTGGCTCTTGTAGCAGGCTCTTGTAGCAGGCTCTTGTAGCAGACTCTTGTAGCAGACTCTTGTAGCAGGCTCTTGTAGCAGGCTCTTGTAGCAGACTCTTGTAGCAGGCTCTTGTAGCTGGCTCTTGTAGCAGGCTCTTGTAGCTGGCTCTTGTAGCAGGCTCTTGTAGCAGGCTCTTGTAGCAGGCTCTTGTAGCAGACTCTTGTAGCAGACTCTTGTAGCAGGCTCTTGTAGCAGGCTCTTGTAGCTGGCTCTTGTAGCAGGCTCTTGTAGCTGGCTCTTGTAGCTGGCTCTTGTAGCAGACTCTTGTAGCAGGCTCTTGTAGCTGGCTCTTGTAGCAGACTCTTGTAGCTGGCTCTTGTAGCAGACTCTTGTAGCTGGCTCTTGTAGCAGACTCTTGTAGCTGGCTCTTGTAGCTGGCTCTTGTAGCTGGCTCTTGTAGCTGGCTCTTGTAGCTGGCTCTTGTAGCTGGCTCTTGTAGCAGGCTCTTGTAGCTGGCTCTTGTAGCAGACTCTTGTAGCTGGCTCTTGTAGCAGACTCTTGTAGCTGGCTCTTGTAGCTGGCTCTTGTAGCTGGCTCTTGTAGCTGGCTCTTGTAGCAGGCTCTTGTAGCTGGCTCTTGTAGCAGACTCTTGTAGCTGGCTCTTGTAGCAGACTCTTGTAGCTGGCTCTTGTAGCTGGCTCTTGTAGCTGGCTCTTGTAGCAGACTCTTGTAGCAGACTCTTGTAGCTGGCTCTTGTAGCAGACTCTTGCAGCAGGCTGTTGCAACAGGCTCTCACAGTACACGCGTGCAACAGACACTTGTTGTAGTGATCAAGGTACTTGTGATGACCCTCAAGCACCGCCGGTAATAGTTGCTGCCTCGTGTCTGGGGTCTGATCGTCGATGGCTACATGCTGGTGATATCAGATTGGTGATGGGACGTGTTTAGAGGGTCGCTGGACTTGTTGGACGTTGTACACCAAGTCTTTAAGGCGTCGTGAGGTTTGGTCTGGAGGTACTCTGTTCTCTGTGTCTCCTTCACGGCTCTCTCTCACACACACACGCGCACACACGCAAGAAAGACCTGGGGGTTGATATCACGCCAGACCTGTCCCCTGAAGCTCATATCAAGAGGATAACATCAGCAGCATATGCCAGGTTGGCTAACATAAGAACGGCCTTTAGAAACTTGTGTAAGGAATCTTTCAGAACATTATATACCACATATGTCAGACCAATCCTGGAGTATGCGGCTCCAGCATGGAGTCCCTATCTAGTCAAGCATAAGACTAAACTGGAAAAGGTTCAAAGGTTTGCCACCAGACTAGTACCCGAGCTGAGAGGTATGAGGTACGAGGAGAGACTACGGGAATTAAACCTCACTTCGTTGGAAGACAGAAGAGTTAGGGGGGACATGATCACCACATTCAAGATTCTCAAGGGAATCGATAAGGTAGATAAAGACAGGCAATTTCACACAAGGGGCACACGCACTAGGGGACACAGGTGGAAACTGAGTGCCCAAATGAGCCACAGAGATATTAGAAAGAACTTTTTTAGTGTCAGAATGGTTGACAAATGGAATGCATTAGGAAGTGATGTGGTGGAGGCTGACTCCATACACAGTTTCAAGTGTAGATATGATAGAGCCCAATAGGCTCAGGAAACTGTACACCTGTTGATTGACAGTTGAGAGGCGGGACCAAAGAGCCAGAGCTCAACCCCCGCAAGCACAACTAGGTGAATACACGCACTCACATCTCTCTCTCTCTCTCTCTCTCTCTCTCTCTCTCTCTCTCTCTCTCTCTCTCTCTCTCTCTCTCTCTCTCTCTCTCTCTCTCTCTCTCTCTCTCTCTCTCTCTCTCTCACTCTCTACCTTAACAGTGTCAACATTCTCAGTATCTCCTGCAGAGTCCATTGTGAATAATTAATTAAACGCGTCCAGAATAGCACAACAGGTCACGTTCTAATCCAGTATAGAACAACACGTCAGGTTCTGGTCAAGGATAGAACATCACGTCAGATTCTGGTGTAGGATAGAACAACACGTCAGGTTCTGGTCAAGGATAGAACAACACGTCAGGTTCTGGTCAAGGATGGAACATCACGTCAGGTTCTGGTCAAGGAAAGAACATCACGTCTGGTTCTGGTCAAGGATGGAACAACACGTCAGGTTCTGGTCAAGGATAGAACAACACGTCAGGTTCTGGTCAAGGATAGAACAACACGTCAGGTTCTGGTCAAGGATAGAACAACACGTCAGGTTCTGGTCCAGGATAGAACAACACGTCAGGTTCTGGTCAAGGATAGAACATCACGTCAGGTTCTGGTCCAGGATAGAACAACACGTCAGGTTCTGGTCCAGGATAGAACAACACGTCAGGTTCTGGTCAAGGATAGAACAACATGTCAGGTTCTGGTCAAGGATAGAACAACACGTCAGGTTCTGGTCAAGGATAGAACAACACGTCAGGTTCTGGTCAAGGATGGAACAACACGTCAGATTCTGGTGAAGGATAGAACAACACGTCAGGTTCTGGTCCAGGATAGAACATCACGTCAGGTTCTGGTCAAGGATAGAACAACACGTCAGGTTCTGGTCAAGGATAGAACAACACGTCAGGTTCTGGTCAAGGATAGAACAACACGTCAGGTTCTGGTCCAGGATAGAACAACACGTCAGGTTCTGGTCCAGGATAGAACAACACGTCAGGTTCTGGTCCAGGATAGAACAACACGTCAGCTTCTGGTCAAGGATAGAACAACATGTCAGGTTCTGGTCAAGGATAGAACAACACGTCAGGTTCTGGTCAAGGATGGAACATCACGTCAGGTTCTGGTCCAGGATAGAACAACACGTCAGGTTCTGGTCCAGGATAGAACAACACGTCAGGTTCTGGTCAAGGATAGAACAACACGTCAGGTTCTGGTGAAGGATAGAACAACACGTCAGGTTCTGGTCAAGGATGGAACAACACGTCAGGTTCTGGTGAAGGATAGAACAACACGTCAGGTTCTGGTCAAGGATAGAACAACACGTCAGGTTCTGGTGAAGGATAGAACAACACGTCAGGTTCTGGTCAAGGATGGAACAACACGTCAGGTTCTGGTCCAGGATAGAACAACACGTCAGGTTCTGGTCAAGGATAGAACAACACGTCAGGTTCTGGTCCAGGATAGAACAACACGTCAGGTTCTGGTCAAGGATAGAACAACACGTCAGGTTCTGGTCAAGGATAGAACAACACGTCAGGTTCTGGTCCAGGATAGAACAACACGTCAGGTTCTGGTCCAGGATAGAACAACACGTCAGGTTCTGGTCCAGGATAGAACAACACGTCAGGTTCTGGTCCAGGATAGAACAACACGTCAGGTTCTGGTCCAGGATAGAACAACACGTCAGGTTCTGGTCCAGGATAGAACAACACGTCAGGTTCTGGTCCAGGATAGAACAACACGTCAGGTTCTGGTCCAGGATAGAACAACATGTCAGGTTCTGGTCAAGGATAGAACAACACGTCAGGTTCTGGTCAAGGATAGAACAACACGTCAGGTTCTGGTCCAGGATAGAACAACACGTCAGGTTCTGGTCAAGGATAGAACAACACGTCAGGTTCTGGTCAAGGATGGAACAACACGTCAGGTTCTGGTCAAGGATAGAACAACACGTCAGGTTCTGGTCAAGGATAGAACAACACGTCAGGTTCTGGTCCAGGATAGAACAACACGTCAGGTTCTGGTCCAGGATAGAACAACACGTCAGGTTCTGGTCAAGGATAGAACAACACGTCAGGTTCTGGTCAAGGATAGAACAACACGTCAGGTTCTGGTCCAGGATAGAACAACACGTCAGGTTCTGGTCAAGGATAGAACAACACGTCAGGTTCTGGTCAAGGATAGTAGAATTCGTCAAATTTTAATTCAGCGCGGCATGCACTCCCCCCGCCCCCCCCCCCCCCCCTTTCAGGAGTGCATGACCTCTCTCACTGGACTTGACAATGGTCCACGACGGACCGAAACGTCGTCGTTTCTCCATTTTCTGTCGTGTGGTTTGGTCATAATTTCCCAAATAATCCCATCGTTTCCTTTTCGCTCGTGTCGTGCATTCCTATAGTCAATCCAGGCATCGTATGCACTTCTCTAGTCAAGGCATGCACTCTTTCACTCAAGAGGAGGCACGCCATGCCCTCTATCACTCAAGAGGGGGCACGCCATGCCCTCTATCACTCAAGAGGAGGCACGTCATGCCCTCTATCACTCAAGAGGGGGCACGCCATGCCCTCTATCACTCAAGAGGAGGCACGCCATGCCCTCTATCACTCAAGAGGAGGCACGTCATGCCCTCTATCACTCAAGAGGGGGCACGTCATGCCCTCTATCACTCAAGAGGAGGCACGTCATGCTCTCTATCACTCAAGAGGGGGCACGTCATGCCCTCTATCACTCAAGAGGAGGCACGTCATGCCCTCTATCACTCAAGAGGGGGCACGTCATGCTCTCTATCACTCAAGAGGGGGCACGTCATGCCCTCTATCACTCAAGAGGGGGCACGCCATGCCCTCTATCACTCAAGAGGAGGCACGCCATGCCCTCTATCACTCAAGAGGAGGCACGTCATGCCCTCTATCACTCAAGAGGAAGCACGCATGCTCTCTATCACTCAAGAGGAGGTACGCCATGCCCTCTATCACTCAAGAGGAGGCACGTCATGCCCTCTATCACTCAAGAGGGGGCACGCCATGCCTCTATCACTCAAGAGGAGGCACGTCATGCCCTCTATCACTCAAGAGGAGGCACGTCATGCCCTCTATCACTCAAGAGGAGGCACGTCCATGCCCTCTATCCTCAAGAGGAGGCACGCCATGCCCTCTATCACTCAAGAGGAGGCACGCCATGCCCTCTATCACTCAAGAGGAGGCACGCCATGCCCTCTATCACTCAAGAGGAGGCACGCCATGCCCTCTATCACTCAAAGGAGGCACGCCATGCCCTCTATCACTCAAGAGGAGGCACGCCATGCCCTCTATCACTCGAGGGGGCACGTCATGCCCTCTATCACTCAAGAGGGGGCATGTCATGCCCTCTATCACTCAAGAGGAGGCACGTCATGCACTCTATCACTCAAGAGGGGGCACGTCATGCACTCTATCACTCAAGAGGAGGCACGCCATGCCCTCTATCACTCAAGAGGAGGCACGCCATGCCCTCTATCACTCAAGAGGAGGCACGCCATGCCCTCTATCACTCAAGAGGAGGCACGTCATGCCCTCTATCACTCAAGAGGGGGCACGTCATGCCCTCTATCACTCAAGAGGGGGCACGTCATGCCCTCTATCACTCAAGAGGAGGCACGTCATGCTCTCTATCACTCAAGAGGGGGCACGCCATGCCCTCTATCACTCAAGAGGGGGCACGTCATGCCCTCTATCACTCAAGAGGGGGCACGTCATGCTCTCTATCACTCAAGAGGGGGCACGTCATGCCCTCTATCACTCAAGAGGGGGCACGTCATGCCCTCTATCACTCAAGAGGGGGCACGCCATGCCCTCTATCACTCAAGAGGGGGCACGTCATGCTCTCTATCACTCAAGAGGAGGTACGCCATGCCCTCTATCACTCAAGAGGAGGCACGTCATGCCCTCTATCACTCAAGAGGGGGCATGTCATGCCCTCTATCACTCAAGAGGAGGCACGCCATGCCCTCTATCACTCAAGAGGGGGCACGTCATGCCCTCTATCACTCAAGAGGAGGCACGACATGCCCTCTTTCAGGCAAGCTAGGCACGCCTTAAGCCCCCCAAGGAAGGTCACAGATAATTTCTGCTTCACTTCCTTTTCCGGGGTAATTAGCAGTCTTTGTTTTGGGAGGAATGGAGTGTTCTCACACTGTTCAGAAAAGACCAGCATAATAACATGAGAACATACGAAGCGAAAGAACGTAATATGGAACATGATTAGTGAACACCGCAGCTGTCCCATTAGGCTAGTGTTCTTATATCCAACTCGTCTCACCTATACTAGGTGGGACCTGTTTAAATCCACCATTGTGGATTTAATTTTAATCCATCACATTCCTCTTCAATCTATTCTTGAGTTATATTAAATGGATCGTCTGAACAATCCTGGTAGCGTGTTCTCTATTTAGAAACCTATGTCCTCCCTAAATCGAAATTTCTTCAGACGGAAGCCTATTATTGCGGGGCCCTGAGCTCTTAAGACAACTTAATAACCCTATTTACAACCTTATTTAGCTTAATAACCCTGTTTACAACCTTGTTTAAGCCCCTAACCCACTTGTAAACCCTCGAAAGAGAAAGGTTAAGCCGTCGTAGAGGAAAGGGAAGCAAGAGAGTAAATAATGACGACAGAGCAGCAAGGACGCGCACACCCTCCCTCCGCGACGTCCGGACGACGACTGGCACGCCGCCAGCCAATCCCGAGCGGGTTTCCTTGACGTCACAGGTCTCCTCCCGTCACGTGACCTGTGACGTCACAGATATACCCTATTATCGTATTTAACCAAAAATTACATAAAATTGCATATTACAGGACTGAAGGAATGCAGGATGGGGGGTAGGGAGGCAGGCTTTCATAGTGACTGACAAACAACTCGAAGGGTCAAGAAGGGGTCAAGAAGGGTCAAGAAGGGGTCAAGTACCTACTTAGTGAACCAAAGAAACAAATTTTCCAAAGTAGTGATTCCTTCAAGGGGTGACGTGGGGTGTTTGTGGGGTGTTTGTGGTGACGTGGGGTGTTTGTGAGGTGTTTGTGGTGACGTGGGGTGTTTGTGGGGTGACGTGGGGTATTTGTGGGGTGACGAGGTGTTGTGTGCTGACGTGGGGTGTTTGTGGGGTGACGTGGGGTGTTTGTGGGGTGACGTGGGGTGTTTGTGGGTGACGTGTGGTGTTTGTGGGGTGACGTGGGGTGTTTGTGGGGTGTTTGTGGGGTGTTTGTGGGGTGACGTGGGGTGTTTGTGGGGTGACGAGGTGTTTGTGGGGTGACGTGGGGTGTTTGTGGGGTGACGTGGGGTGTTTGTGGGGTGACGTGGGGTGTTTGTGGGGTGACGTGGGGTGTTTGTGGGGTGACGTGGGGTGTTTGTGGGGTGTTTGTGGGGTGACGTGGGGTGTTTGTGGTGACGTGGGGTGTTTGTGGGGTGACGTGGGGTGTTTGTGGTGACGTGGGGTGTTTGTGGTGACGTGGGGTGTTTGTGGTGACGTGGGGTGTTTGTGGTGACGTGGGGTGTTTGTGGTGACGTGGGGTGTTTGTGGTGACGTGGGGTGTTTGTGGTGACGTGGGGTGTTTGTGGTGACGTGGGGTGTTTGTGGTGACGTGGGGTGTTTGTGGGGTGACGTGGGGTGTTTGTGGGGTGACGTTGGGTGTTTGTGGTGACGTGGGGTGTTTGTGGGGTGACGAGGTGTTGTGGTGACGTAGGGNCACCACCACCACCACCATCACCACCACCATCACCAACACCACCACCACCACTACCACCACCACCACCATACCTCACACCACCACTACTACCACCACTACTACACCACCACTATCCACCCCACCACTACTACCACCATACTACCACCACCAACCACCACCACTACCACCACCAACACCACCATCACCTCTAATAAATCAGTTACCTGACCACAACACAAAAAGATGAGGCGCGGTACAGTGTGTACCCTGCGTCACACTGTGTACCCTGCGTCACGGTGTGTACCCTGCGACACTGTGTGTACCCTGCGACACTGTGTGTACCCTGCGTCACAGTGTGTACCCTGCGTCACTGTGTGTACCCTGCGTCACAGTGTGTACCCTGCGTCACTGTGTGTACCCTGCGTTACAGTGTGTACCCTGCGTTACAGTGTGTACCCTGCGTTACAGTGTGTACCCTGCGTTACAGTGTGTACCCTGCGTCACTGTGTGTACCCTGCGTCACAGTGTGTACCCTGCGTCACAGTGTGTACCCTGCGTCACAGTGTGTACCCTGCGTCACAGTGTGTACCCTGCGTCACAGTGTGTACCCTGCGTCATGGTGTGTACCCTTGCGTCACGGTGTGTACCCTTGCGTCACGGTGTGTACCCTGCGTCACAGTGTCCCCTGCGTCACAGTGTGTATCCTGCATCACAGTGTGTACCCTTGCGTCACAGTGTGTATCCTGCGTCACGGTGTGTACCCTGCGTCACAGTGTGTACCCTGCGTCACGGTGTGTACCCTGCGTCACGGTGTGTACCCTGCGTCACTGTGTGTACCCTGCGTCACAGTGTGTACCCTGCGTCACAGTGTGTATCCTGCGTCACAGTGTGTAACCTGCGTCACAGTGTGTTCCCTGCGTCACAGTGTGTACCCTGCGTCACAGTGTGTATCCTGCGTCACTGTGTGTACCCTGCTTCACAGTGTGTACCCTTGCGTCCTAGTGTGTACCCTGCGTCACGGTGTGTATCCTGCGTCACAGTGTGTACCCTGCGTCACAGTGTGTACCCTTGCGTCCTAGTGTGTACCCTTGCGTCCTAGTGTGTACCCTGCGTCACGGTGTGTATCCTGCGTCACTGTGTGTACCCTGCGTCACAGTGTGTACCCTTGCATCCTAGTGTGTACCCTTGCGTCCTAGTGTGTACCCTGCTTCACGGTGTGTATCCTGCGTCACAGTGTGTACCCTGCGTCAAAGTGTGTACCCTTGCGTCCTAGTGTGTATCCTGCGTCACTGTGTGTACCCTGCGTCACTGTGTGTACCCTGCGTCACTGTGTGTACCCTGCGTCACAGTGTGTACCCTGCGTCACAGTTTGTATCCTGCGTCACTGTGTGTACCCTGCGTCACAGTGTGTACCCTGCGTCCTAGTGTGTACCCTGCGTCACAGTGTGTACCCTTGCGTCCTAGTGTGTACCCTGCGTCACAGTGTGTACCCTTGCGTCCTAGTGTGTACCCTGCGTCACAGTGTGTACCCTTGCGTCCTAGTGTGTACCCTGCGTCACAGTGTACCCTGCGTCACTGTGTGTACCCTGCGTCACTGTGTGTACCCTGCGTCACAGTGTGTACCCTGCGTCACAGTGTGTACCCTGCGTCACAGTGTGTATCCTGCATCACAGTGTGTATCCTGTGTCACAGTGTGTACCCTGCGTCACAGTGTGTTCCCTGCGTCACGGTGTGTACCCTGCGTCACAGTGTGTACCCTGCGTCACTGTGTGTATCCTGCGTCAAAGTGTGTACCCTGCGTCACAGTGTGTTCCCTGCGTCACAGTGTGTACCCTTGCGTCGTAGTGTGTACCCTGCGTCACGGTGTGTATCCTGCGTCACAGTGTGTACCCTGCGTCACAGTGTATACCCTGCGTTCTAGTGTGTACCCTGCGTCCAGTGTGTACCCTGCGTCACAGTGTGTACCCTTGCGTCCTAGTGTGTACCCTGCGTCACAGTGTGTACCCTGCGTCACAGTGTGTACCCTGCGTCACAGTGTGTACCCTGCGTCACAGTGTGTACCCTGCGTCACAGTGTGTATCCTTGCGCCCTAGTGTGTACCCTGCGTCACAGTGTGTACCCTGCGTCACAGTGTGTACCCTGCATCACAGTGTGTACCCTTGCGTCCTAGTGTGTACCCTGCGTCACAGTGTGTACCCTTGCGTCCTAGTGTGTATCCTGCGTCACAGTGTGTACCCAGACGTGTACCCTAAGTCTGAGTTTACACTAATGGTTTACTTTCAGTGTTCCTGCTGATTGGTCAGTAAGGTGTTGTAGTTGTCTTAATAACCCTCCAGAGGTTGTGGTAGCCTTAATAACCCCTGAGGGTTATTAAGTCTAGCACGAAACCTCAACAGCTCTCCAGGGGTTGTGGAAGCCATAATGCTCCAGGGGTTGTGGAAGCCACAATGCTCCAGGGGTTGTGGAAGCCACAATGCTCCAGGGGTTGTGGAAGCCATAATGCTCCAGGGGTTGTGGAAGCCATAATGCTCCAGGGGTTGTGGAAGCCATAATGCTCCAGGGGTTGTGGAAGCCATAATGCTCCAGGGGTTGTGGAAGCCATAATGCTCCAGGGGTTTTGGAAGTCATAATGCTCCAGGGGTTGTGGAAGCCACAATGTTCCAGGGGTTGTGGAAGCCACAATGCTCCAGGGGTTGTGGAAGCCATAATGCTCCAGGGGTTGTGGAAGCCATAATGCTCCAGGGGTTGTGGAAGCCATAATGCTCCAGGGGTTGTGGAAGCCATAATGCTCCAGGGGTTGTGGAAGCCATAATGCTCCAGGGGTTGTGGAAGCCATAATGCTCCAGGGGTTGTGGAAGCCATAATGCTCCAGGGGTTGTGGAAGCCATAATGCTCCAGGGGTTTTGGAAGTCATAATGCTCCAGGGGTTGTGGAAGCCACAATGCTCCAGGGGTTGTGGAAGCCATAATGCTCCAGGGGTTGTGGAAGCCATAATGCTCCAGGGTTGTGGAAGCCATAATGCTCCAGGGGTTGTGGAAGCCATAATGCTCCAGGGGTTGTGGAAGCCATAATGCTCCAGGGGTTGTGGAAGCCATAATGCTCCAGGGGTTGTGGAAGCCATAATGCTCCAGGGGTTGTGGAAGCCATAACAACACTGCATGGGTTGACAGGTTGGAATCTCATTACCTTCCCAGGAAGAAGAATACCATCCCACGTGTCACTCAAGCAAGCTGGCTCAAGAAGGCATGAAAGCACAAGCTGAAGGCCGAGAAAAAGTTGCCCAGTTCGATCACTGACGATACGTAATTACCTGTCAAAGGCGGGTTTTTGCCATGTGCTCCAATTAGCAAGAGGCTAGTTAAGAGCGGAGACGGATGCGGTGATCGGGAAAGTATTTCAAAAATGGCAAAGTTTATCGTTAATTTTGGCTTTAAAAAGTTTATTTTTTCCTGCACAACCTAACCACAACATTGCTACAACATTGCGTGCCATACAGGACCTAACCACAACGTTGCTACAACATTGCGTGTGGCACACAACCTAATCACAACATTGCTACGACATTGTATGCAGTATACATCCTAACCACAACATTGCTACAACATTGTGTGCCGTTCATAACCTAGCTACAATATTGCCACAACATTGCGTTCAGTTCACGACCTAACCACAACGTTGCCACAACATTGTGTGTGGCACACAACCTAATCACAACATTGCTACGACATTGTATGCAGTGTACATCCTAACCACAACATTGCTACAACATTGTGTGCCGTTCACAACCTAGCTACAATATTGCCACAACATTGCGTTCAGTACACGACCTAACCACAACATTGCTACAACATTGTGTGCCGTTCACAACCTAGCTTCAATATTGCCACAACATTGCGTTCAGTACACGACCTAACCACAACATTGCTACAACATTGTGTGCCGTTCACAACCTAGCTACAATATTGCCACAACATTGCGTTCAGTACACGACCTAACCACAACATTGCTACAACATTGTGTGCCGTTCACAACCTAGCTTCAATGTTGCCACAACATTGCGTTCAGTACACGACCTAACCACAACATAGCTACAATATTACGTGCTTGCTGCGTTAGCCTGTTGTGGTAGGTTCCAGCGAGGCAAAAAGATTTGTGCTAAGCTTTGGGTGAGGCATCTTGAGGTCAATCTGCAGGAGCATGTTACAAGGAGCTTAAGCAGATTATAAATTAATTCCTAGCTTCCAAGATGCCTTATCTCGACAACTGGTAATGAGGGCAGGAAGGTCAGGGCGGCGCCAGACCGACAGACTCTCTAGGCAACAAAACCCATTAACTTGCACGTATCGTACCTCTTAAGTTCATTGGAACGGTAACTATTATACATTTCACCACTTAAGTACATGACACTTCAGCTGTTGACTTCTAGAAACCCCGTCCTAACTCCGGGACACCTCAGAATTCTATTCACTGGCACAGAGAGAGAGACAGAGAGAGAGACAGAGAGAGACAGAGAGAGAGAGAGAGAGAGAGAGAGAGAGAGAGAGAGAGAGAGAGAGAGAGAGAGAAAATGCTCATCTTTACTCACAATAGTGCACTTTACCTCACAAAAATACACCGTAAACTCATAAAATATAACATTTCATAACTTCCAAAAACCTTTGAAAAGTTTCTTCAGTCTTAGCTTATAAAAATTCCCTCATAAACGGTGAATTTTATGCGATAAAACAGCAAAGAAAAACGATTTCAAATTTAGTAATATTTCATGTAAAACGTCTTGCATTTGAAACAAAATAATTGTATTTTGTATTTTTATGTATATTTTATATTTATATTTTTTATATATGTATAATTTTTGTAATTTGCATATTTATATTTGGAGGTATTTTTGTACATTTGAATTTTTATCTTATACTTTTTAATATTTGTTGTATTTTTGTGAATATTGTATTTTTTATATGTTGTATTTTTGTGTATGTTGTATTTTCATGTATTTTATATTAGTTTTATTATATTTTAATTGGTGGATTTTTTTTTTTTTGTGTATTCAGTATTTTTTGTCATTTGTATATGAGAGTATTATGTATTTGATGTATATTATCTGTGTATTTAGTATGTTGTTGTGTATATCTGTATATATTGTATTCCTAGTATTTTTGCATTTGTGTATTTTGTATGTATGTCTATGAGTTTATTGAGTAAATATTTTTTAATTGTGAATTTTTAGTACTGTGTATTTGTATTTGTTTGTATTTTGAATTATTTTCTGTATTCCACATTTTGTTAAAAATGTAGTGCACATTTATGCATTTGGAATTCTTAGTTTATTTTGTAGTGTTTGTTGTATTTGTATAGTCTTTGTTTATATTGTATCTTGCATTTGTTCTGTATTTATTATTTCTGTATATTTTGTTTTTGTTATATTTTGTATTTTTGTATATTTTTATTTTCTTATGTTTTGAATATTTTTATATTTTTTGTATTTGTACCTTTTATTTTTGTATGATGTATATTTTGTTGTATTTTGGGTTGTTTGTACATTTGTACATTGTATATTTTGTTTTTTTTGTACATTGTATATTTTTTTGTACATTTTGTATATTGTTTTTTTGTACATTTTGTATATTTTTTTGTACATTTGTATATTTGTTTTGTACATTTTGTATATTTTTTGTACATTTTGTATATGTTGTTTTTTTGTACATTTTGTATATTTCTCTGTTTTCTTGTGGAATATAAGGTTAAGAGGGGGGGGGGGAGGGAATAGAAGGGAATGGAAGGGAAAGCACCAACATACGACTATATAGCACTTGGAAGGGATCAGATTGGGTAGGGACGAGGGAGTGAAAGGAATGGTGCCCAACCACTTATGGACGACCGGGAATTGAACGCTGACCTGCACAAAGCGAGATCGTGGCTCTATACCGTCCAGTCCAACCACTGGTCAAAATATTCTTCACTAAATCATGGTTAATAGATGGGCCCCTATTAACTAGTTCAAGTGACCCTGACCCCCTTCCTTCTCTCGAATGAGTCGCTGAGATCTGTGTTGGGTCAGAAAGGGAGTCGTGAGTCATGACTCACTTTGAATGAACTTAAATGACCTGGACTGAAAATTACCTCTGCGCCAAGATTTACTTCTCAGGAGAAAATAACTTTTAAACACGTGGTTCCTGGACGCGGTTCGAGGCTCTGAGTGGCTCG
>WNGS01007041.1:18248-35453 GCA_020271785.1 Procambarus virginalis
GGGTGATAGGAGACCAAAGGGACAGTACACAATGAAGGGGAACAGCCTACCTGTAACGAGTCGAGAAAGAGATCTGGGAGTGGATGTGACACCTAATCTAACTCCTGAGGCACATATAAATAGGATAACGACAGCAGCGTACTCTACACTGGCGAAAATTAGAACTTCATTCAGAAACCTAAATGAGGAGGCTTTTAGGGCGCTTTACACTGCATACGTGAGACCCGTCTTAGAGTATGCCGCGCCATCATGGAGCCCCCACCTGAAGAAACACATAAGGAAACTGGAGAAGGTTCAGAGGTTTGCGACGAGGCTTGTCCCAGAGTTACGAGGGAAGGGATATGAAGAGCGACTGAAGGAACTGAACCTTACGACACTAGAGAAAAGAAGGGAGAGAGGAGATATGATAGGGACATATAAAATACTCAGGGGAATTGACAAAGTGGAAATAGATGAAATGTTCACACGTAATAATAACAGAACGAGGGGACATGGGTGGAAACTGGAAACTCAGATGAGTCACAGAGATGTTAGGAAGTTTTCTTTTAGCGTGAGAGTAGTGGAAAAATGGAATGCACTTGGGGAACAGGTTGTGGAAGCAAATACTATTCATACTTTTAAGACTAGGTATGATAGGGAAATGGGACAGGAGTCATTGCTGTAAACAACCGATAGCTGGAAAGGCGGGATCCAAGAGTCAATGCTCGATCCTGCAAGCACAAATAGGTAAGTACAAATAGGTAAGTACACACACACACACACACACACAGACCCCAAGGCGATCAGAAGTGCAATCAGATAAACCTGACAGCACCCAACTGATAAAGTTGTCGTGAAGAGAATTATAGCCAGCACGGCCTGAGTGACACCGTCTCCGCCCTGCCCACCTTGACAATCTGGGCATCAGTAGTGCACTGATGGAAGGTACCTGATCGGCATAGAAACGTCCCATTAGCTGCTTATAGAGAAACAACCATTAATTAAATTAATTCGTTGAAAGGAGATCGAGCAGCGAACACAGATATGAATAATGGAAACGGTGGATTGTAACTACGGTAACCCCACCCCCCTCCCCCTACCTACCTCCCCCCCCCTCTCTCTCTCTCACATCTCTTTATCAGCTTGGAGGTGAGAGATATCGTCTCCTTTCTGTCGCCAAATTCGCTATCTGGCTATCGTAAATTCTCTGGCACTAATAACTAGTGTTTAACTCTGGCACTAAAGGCTATCGTAAATGCTCTGGCACTGCTATCGTACACTGAGGCTATCATATATTAGCCTTTGTCACTAATTATTAGCCTTTATTCTTACGATATTTCTTTCGAGTATTCACATGGCCGATTCCCGGCCGAGACAAAGACGGTTAGGCACTGTTTCTTTCATCTGATGGCTCTGTTCACCTAACAGTAAAAAAGGTACTAGGGATTTAGACAGTTTTTGTGCTCTATATCCTGTGTGTGTGTGTGTTCACCTAGTTGTACTCACCAAGTGAGCTTCAGGGTTGAGTACGTGCTCTTAAGCCCCGCCTTTTTCCGGCCGTCGGATGTATACAGCGCTCGGAATGGATTTTTTTTTTAGAGATTTCGGGCTCACCATAGCCCGTGCTACTTGGAACTTTTTGTTCAGAGTAGCGGATCTTAAAGAGCAATAACAGGGATCTTTGTCCAAGTTGGTGAAGGATAACCGGAGGGTTGCCAGTATATATGCTGCCCTCGTTATCCTGCTCGTGTTATCCTGCTGGTGTTATCCTGCTGGTGTGTGCCTCTGGTGGTAGATCTCCAGTTATGTCCTCGCCCAAGTCTTTGTCAGTCTCAGAAGTTGCTATCCTTTCGTCCTGTACTGTATTTGAGATCTTCTTCCTCCAACTGCTATCCTCATAACCTTGCATTTGTCAAGGTTAAAGTCTAGTGGCTATTTATCAGAGCATTTCTAGAGATTGTCAAGGTGTGTGTGTGTGTGTGTGTGTGTGTGTGTGTGTGTGTGTGTGTGTGTGTGTGTGTGTGTGGTGTGTGTGTGTGTGTGTGTGTGTGAAATATATAGTAGAAATGTAGAGAAAATTGATTAGGAGTCAGTTCATTAGACAACCGACAATTAGAAAGGCGGGGTCCAGGAACTAATAGCTCGATTCAGAAGACACAAATATGGAATACACCCACACATACATACACATATTTACACCTACACACACACACACACACACATTTACACCTACACACACACACACACACACACACATTTACACCTACACACAACCACAGGACAACTACACACACACACAGTTACAGACACACACACACATTGAACACACAACACACACACATTTACACCACACACAACATTTACACATACACATACACACATTTACACTTACAACACACATATTTACACTTACACACACACACACACACATTTACACATACACACACACACGCGCACACACATTTAACCTACACACACACACACACACAATTTACACCTACACACACACACACACATTTACACCTACACACACACATTTACACCTACACACACACAATAATTGCTGAACAAAACATTCTGACCAACGTCAATACATTACCACAACATTGTCAAAAACCTTGCCACACAAACCTTGCCACAACTTGCCACAACTTTGCCACAACTTTGCCACAATGTAAAAATCGTAAAACACAAATGTTTCGAATACGTTGCCTGTATGTTAATTACGTCACTGTGGTGATTATGACTAACTGCCCTACTTTACAATCATTACTGCAATTCATTTAAAGATTAAAACTAGTTGAGAAATGACAGTCATTTGAGCCATTAGAGAACATTATTAAGTAATAACTGCTGTTGTATTTAAACTTCTTGGTTTAGTGTCTTCTTAAGATTTGTCATTCCGTTAAAATTGCAACTGTTTTCTGCTTAGCAATTAACGCTCAAGCTTAACCAATGGGGAGCTATTGCAGAGTCTTAATTGCATCTGGTTCGTTGCTTATACAAACCTAAGTCAGCAGTGTCAGTCAAGCTCGTTAGTGGCCAACAGCGTGGAGTCAGCGTCACCGTCTAACTCATCAGTGGCCAACAACATGGAGTCAGCATCACAGTCTTACTCATCATTGGCCAGCAACATGGAGTTAGCATCATAGTCTAACTCATCAGTGACCAACAGCATGGTGTCAGCATCACAGTCTAACTCATCAGTGGCCAACAGCATGGTGTCAGCATCACACTCTAACTCATCAGTGACCAACAGCATGGAGTCAGCATCACAGTCTAACTCATCAGTGGCCAACAGCATGGAGTCAGCATCACAGTCTAACTCATCAGTGGCCAACAGCATGGAGTCAGCATCACAGTCTAACTCATCAGTGGCCAACAGCATGGAGTCAGCATCACAGTCTAACTCATCAGTGGACAACAACATGGAGTCAGCATCACNTTTCCCGTGGCTTGGCCTAGCACGGGAAGATACGTCTTCCTAGCAAGCGTATGAGTAAGAATGGACTTTTCCCGCCAAGTCGGCCTCAAGCGTACCATGTGGTACCCCTCAGCGTCTTGACCAATCACGGTTCAGCATTCCTGAGGCCCAGGGCCTCGGCCAATGGCGCACCTGCACATGACGCTACCCCCCCTCGCTCACGAGGTGGACACGTGATAGGGGGGTTGGTCTACAGCCGTTAACCCCCCATACCTCCCTCTCTACACTTGAATTGTACCAAATCTCCCTGAAATCAACTCCCTCCTGTAATTTCCTTCACAGACCTGATACAGCGATCAGAATGACATCACTAGCTAGCATATGTCCTGGGCTGTCCATTGACACCCAACACGACTGTGGAAAAGTTTATAATCGAAAGTTGAATCATGGTGCACATCACTGGTGCACTATGCAATTTCGTACTTCATTCAGTGCACGAGAGAGCAGGAAAAATATGTCTCCTGACATCAACCTCCCACTAAGGGTTTATTTCACTGGAAGCGAAATACACCCCACCATTTTACCAGCTCGAGGGTGCACTGTGCACGAGCTGTCACATACACTTTGACAGCTCACTTCCGGCTGGGTAGTAGTGGGTAGAGACTCCGTTTTCTATGCGTCGTCGCCCTGAGAGACTTGGGGTGACTCCTCCGGTTCGTCCTGGGTAGTGTTACCTGACTTAGGCGCGGAGGGGTGCTCGGCTTCAGGGCCAGGCTCTAGCCGGCTCGACGCCTCGAAGCTAGGCTGGACCCCAAGCTCTGCAGCTCCGGCTTCAGTCTGTGTCATACCGGACACACTAGCAACACCTTGGGATGGACTACCCGGAGAGGCACTATCTTCACTCTCCTCTGGCCTTGATGACGCATCATCACGTTCCTCATAACGTTTTAACATGTTAACATGGTACTTCTTATTCACCCCCCTTACGCATACGACGTACGTCAATGAGTGACTGCACTCAGTGATGGTGAAGGGTCCCTTCCACTGTAGCAGGAGCTTGTTCCTGCTTGTAGGGAGGAGTAGGAGTACTTTATCTCCCACCTTAAACTTCCTCTCCCTGGCCTTCTGATCGTACCTGCTCTTCTGGTACTCCTTAGCCTTGGCGAGTTCCTCCCTGGCCAACTTACACGTCTCTTCTAGACGGTTCCTCAAATCTATGACATACTCATACGTCGTCTTGGTTTCTGGGGTACAGTCTTCCTCCTCCCATAGGTTCTTCAATACATGCAGCGGTCCCTTTACCGTGCGACCATACAGGAGCTCGAACGGTGAGAACCGGGTACTTGCCTGGGGTACTTCCCTGTAGGCAAACAATACCGGGTTAATGTACCTTGGCCACTCCTTGGGTTGCTCTATGCACATCTTTCTGAGCATTCTCTTTAGGGTACCATTAAACCGTTCTACCAACCCATTTCCCATAGCATGATAAGGTGTGGTGAATGATGGCTGCAACATGAGTAGCCTGGCAACTTCCGCCATCATCTCACTGGTGAACTGGGCCCCCCTGTCGCTGTGTATCTTCTCAGGTATACCGAGGCGACTGAAGAACCCAACCAATGCTTCCGCCACTGTGACGGTCTCGATATTCTTCAAAGGTGCCGCCTCTGGATACCGAGTAGCATGATCTACCATGGTCAGGATATATCTACTGCCGTCTGATGCCCTCGGCTCAATCGGCCCAACTATATCTACACTGACCATCTTAAATGGTTGATCGATGATGGGGAAAGGCTGCAGCTTCCCTGGCTGCACCTTGCCTCTGTCAGCGGTGCGTTGACAGGCGTCACACGACCGAGTATACCGCTGTATGTCCGCAGTCATCCCTGGCCAATAGAACGATGACTGAATTCGTTCACTTGTCTTAGCATGTCCCATGTGACCCCCCATTACTCCCTCATGACCGAGAGTAAACACAGCTAGGCGGTGCTCTTTGGGGACCAGTAATTGTTCCCAAGTGTCCTGGGGTGTTTCCACCCTGCGCACTAGCTTACCCTTAACCTCCAAGTACTTATACTTGCGCTCATTCAAGGTGAAGAGCTTGCCCTCTGCGGCATGCTCTCTCATCTTCCTGAGTGTGGGGTCTTTCCTTTGGGCTTCCTGGAACTCTTTAGCGCTTACTCCTTTCAAAGAATGTAGTTTCAGTGGCTTGACCACTTTGGTGGGTTGAGCACTCATTGCGCGTGTGGTCACCGCGGCTACTAAAGCCTCGTTTCCCCTGGAAGCAGCAGTGACACCTACAGTCACCAGGGGTCTTCCCCCTCTCCTCTTATCTACCTCCGTGGCGGTGACCCTTGCCCACCCCCGGGGTTGGCGGGACCTGGCTGGATCAGCTGATCGAGCCCCCACCCACCTCCTTGGGTTTCTTCCCGTTTTCTGTTGGCGGAAAGGAGCAGGCTTCCCCCGTTTTCCTTGCGCCTGCTGCCTCTCTTCCTTAGCCGGGGAGGCAGCCATGGCTTGGCTACCAGCTGACTGGCGCGTGACGTCACCTCCAGCTGGTGTGGGTCCCGTTCTCTGTGAGTCACTTCCACAGGACCGACTCTTACGATTTGACACTCCAGGGGCGTTTCCCAACAACAACCCATATACAGCGTCCTTGCATTTCACCGCTCGTATTTTACCTTTTACATATGGTGTGTCAACAATCAGGGATACCTCGATCATGTCTTTATGGTTACCATCAGGGTATCTTACATGAATGGTCCTGCCTGTCTCGCTCCCAGGCTTGACTAGGCTCTCTCGGACCATATGAGTGGTAGCTCCTCTGTCTCGAAAGACCTTGGTCCACTTACCATTAACATAACCTTTTGCTGTCTCCAGGGTGTACTCCAGAGGATCACCTCCCTCGTGGGCACCCAGACCAGCAATCTGTGCATGTGTTCCCCCCTTTTCTGCACGCTTGCCCTTCTTACACTGAGCTGCCTTGTGACCTGGCAGGTGGCAAGTAAAACAGAGGGGTCCACGGACCTTAGGTGGCTTATGGCTTCCTCTAGACTTACTCTCTTTAGGCCTAGCCCCGCTCCCTGAGGCTTGGTCATGACGTCGGTTCTCAGATGAACCTCCCTGTCTAGGTCTGTGTGCCTCAGCCCACCTGTCAGCACATTCTGCCATAGCCTCATTAGAGACTATCTCATTTTCCTTGAGTTTAGCACGGAGCACAGGTTCCACTGCCTCCAGGAACTGTTCTCTAGTCATCAGCTCAAACAACGTATTGTCTTCCGGAACGACGGCGTTGTTCAACTCAAAATAGCGCTTGAGGCTCGACTCTAGCCTCTGCAACATGGCCCGGTACGTCTCCCCTTGACGTACTCTAATCTGGCGGAATGTCCTCATCATTCCATCGGCCGAAATGCCATAGCCTTTCATTAAGGCTCGCTTCAGTGCATCATAGTCGTTGCACATGGGAGTTCCCAAACTCTGGTATATACTTAATGCTCTCCCCTTCAACAATGAAGCTAGCGCTTGGGCCCAGGTTGACCTACTCCACTTCCCTTCCGTTGCTCTGCGTTCGAAGCGGTCA
Source organism: Procambarus virginalis (assembly GCA_020271785.1). Taxonomy (NCBI): domain Eukaryota; kingdom Metazoa; phylum Arthropoda; class Malacostraca; order Decapoda; family Cambaridae; genus Procambarus; species Procambarus virginalis. Next base: position 25,229 of record WNGS01007041.1, read on the forward strand.
ATGTATGCATCCATTGAATCCACTTGCTCATCGAAAGCTATAAGATTAGGCATTTTTATCTTAACAACTGGCCCATCTGGGCCGGGCTCTGTGGGTTGGGTTTGGTTTCCCTTCCCAGCTGTGGATTGCACCTTTGCAATCTCCAACCGGTTCTCTCTCTCCTGATGGGTATTCCACATTTCCATCACAAACTTAGACATCTCAGTTGCTGGGAGACCCATTAACCTAGCTTGTTCTCGCAGCATATCTAAGGTGAATCCCGCCTGGGGTTGTACAGTCCCCATTCTGGCTGGCGATTCCTGCATCGACCTACCTGCTGATGCAACACTACCTTCCGCGAAGGTTTCTATAGGAATTCTTTGGTGAGGGCGCGACCTCCCACTAAGATCCTGAGGCGTACTACTTCTTTCACCTCCTACCACGTCTACTACACGAAAGTCGGCTAGGGGATTTTCCTCATCCTCTAAATCATTTCTCGACGTTTCGTTCGCCGAAGCGAACTAGCATTATGCCTTTCAGGTGACGCTTCTCTCTCTGACGTGTCCCTAGTGTCATGGAGTGCTGGCAACTCCTGACCTACCCCTGCCTGGTGTACCCGCTTCACCCAGGCCGTGTGTCTCTTCACGTACTGACGGCATTCCTCCTCCGTGATAACACCCGCATCATCTGGTGTTCTGCCATAGGTAGAAATATACAGATACACGTACTGTTCCCTGCAATCCCCAAACATACTGACAGTGTGTGTTGGTGTGTGTACCTACTTGTGACAACTGTGACAACACACCCCCAACAATACTGCACCACAATGATGTTCTGCAATTTGAGACTTTTTACTTTAATGATCAAAAGTCCGTGCATGGGCTCGAACCCAAGTGACACAGCCCCACGTTGGGCGCCAGAAGTGTGAGATTTTTTTTTTCTTGACAATTATCAAAAGAAAGTAAGTCCTATTGATGTTACGTTAATCGTAACTACCTCGCAAGAGAGGCAGACCTTAAACAGCAAGAGCTGCCAGTGGCAGATATTTAATCTTAAAGCCTAAGATCATAGGACCGCGGGAGCAAACCGCCAGGCGAAACCACCCGGGTAACACCTGTCACTTAGGTCGCTGGCTCCTCCTAGTTGACAACTAATAAAGGGTAGCCGACGGATTCTCACTTCGTATTTATAGAAGTGTGGTGCTGTGCAATGGACTCGAGCTTTAGATACAGACTTGATATGAACATAAGCAGGCAAAGCGTTGCAGAACATGAAATGTGGGGCAGTAATATTGGAAGGTTTGACGTAAACGACCGTTTTCTATAACAAACAATTTATTCACAAAATAAACTAGAACTACTACACACAGTGAATTGACGTTACTTTACTGTCACTCCAGTGCACATTCAAGAACAGCTAATCAACAGCCTGATGGACCCACGGGATCCTTCCCGTCGTCGCTGACTGAACAATGACACTAACTGAACAAAGTGGTGCCCACTGGTGACGCAAGCTTGCAATCAATATTGTCACGGCTTCACGGTGAACAATACTCTAATCACTAAACTTGACTGGCGCTCGCTGCTCTCAACGAGGTACCAAGTAACAAGGCGGTTAATCCAAGAATGATAACCCCTTATAAAAATCTTACGTTAACACTTGTCTCTCAGGACAATCAACAACAAAAGTTACTCTAATGAATTTAAACAATTACGTTAACACACACGTGTCTCAACGACACTTAAATGGCAACAATAACTCGTAAATCAATTAATTACATCAACTTGAAAGTCAAGCATTCGGTGAGTAATTCCCAATTAATTACTGAATACAACAGCCTATTAATTCAGACGAGTATTGATAAAGCCTACTGTCTCTCAACTGACAGTTCACTTCCGGTCTTACGACAAGATTACCTTAACGAGGGTAGACTACTGTACACACACAAGGTTACAACACACTACGTGTAAACAACAACATCAACACCTGGTGAATTCACTAAGTGGCGGTTACTAATTCTCCTTAATTAGCTACGAGTGCTTAATCACTCTGTCCACAGACAGATCTGATCAGTCCAACGAATTACAGCAGCTTAATTACAGCGCAATTGACTCCGATCATAACAGACCGATCAACCCCTTACGTTAATCAATCAATTAACGACAGCTCGTTAAATCGTTAACACTACGTTAGTCTTCACTTGACAATTCCTCCACGGCGTGAACTTCACTGTGACTGTTGCCTTTACACGTCTCTACGTTAATCACAACAATGTTCAACGAACAAGTGACCTCGTTAAGTAAATCGTGACCCCCGGTGACGTTAACTGACTTTAATTCTCACGGAATCCTCCACAGTACACAACGCCTTCCACCAAGGACAACTTGTCTACGGTTTACACACGGTACAACACAGTACATCACAGTACAACACAGTACATCCTTGCCACTCACGGCAAAACTTGTAAATGATTACCCAGTAAATTATTCCCCAATAATTCACACTTTACCACCACACAACAGTAAAATAAGCGCTGGCCAATATAATAATGAAAATTATTTATAACCAAGGGAAACCTCCCTGTTACCACTTTCACTGCTGAAAAAGGGAATCAAATTACAGCAAATTACATACACGGTACATAGAGAACATAGAAGCAATTAACTCACTGTACTCCACCACTGGATGTGTCTCTCTGTGTCCTCACACACGTCAAAATCACAGTTGGGCCCAACCTCAACTTGGTGACGTCAAACAGGGTAACTCACACGTCTCCAATTCCCATTCACCTCACTAGGTGGTCACAGGGACAGAGGATAGACGGAACACTGGGGACGAACCCAGCTTCAGAGTTTTATTACCCAAACTGAAACAGTGTACTGTACTTACATCACATGCGGGCCCGCTACACACACTCATACATTCGTCACCCTCATGCACTCCCACTGCTGCTGCTGGATGATGACGTAGACGTCCTCACTTCCTACACGTGGTCAGGTGGAGCACAGGGTCGTCGACCACGGGGTTTAGCTCCACACACAGCGACCAGGTGTCGCGGGCACTCAGGCCTTAGGCCGACCAGGGTGTGCGCACAACAGATATACACAGCGGGGATGCGGTACCACGCCCTTCCACTTGACAAGGTACCCCAGGATACGACGGTACACGGTGCTACACGGTACACGCGACAGAGTTCTACACTGTTCGTTCGTTTTCTCAGAGTTTCGTATTTCAGGTTTCTCTCATAACACTGAAACCTTCTCTAGCACGTCTCACTGCAGTACCTTCCAACCCAGCTGATAGACGGCTGATGTCACTATCCTAGCGCGATAATTAACGGCCTCACCTAGTCCAGTTGCTCTAAGATGGCGTCTCACTATCCCGCGCTTAGACGACAAAGTTCACACTGGTACGGTTCATGCACCTTCCCGATTACCGGATTCTTACGGACGGCACACGGCAAGATAGCAGAATATAGGCGTGACTTTAGTAACGTTGCAGGCGGTATTTCCCGTGGCTTGGCCTAGCACGGGAGATACGTCTACCCTAGCAAGCGTATGAGGTAAGAATGACTTTTCCCGCCAAGTCGGCCTCAAGCGTACCATGTGGTACCCCTCAGCGTCTTGACCAATCACGGTTCAGCATTCCTGAGGCCCAGGGCCCTGGCCAATGGCGCACCTGCTCCATGACGCTACCCCCCTCGCTCACGAGGTGGACACGTGATAGGGGGGGTGGTCTACAGCCGTTAACCCCCCATACCTCCCTCTCTACACTTGAATAGTACCAAATCTCCCTGAAATCAACTCCCTCCTGTAATTTCCTTCACAGACCTGATACAGCGATCAGAATGACATCACTAGCTAGCATATGTCCTGGGCTGTCCATTGACACCCAACACGACTGTGGAAAAGTTTATATTCAGAAAGTTGAATCATGGTGCACATCACTGGTGCACTATGCAATTTCGTACTTCATTCAGTGCACGAGAGAGCAGGAAAAATATGTCTCCTGACACAAGAGCTGAGGCAGTATATATGATTCTAGAAGTTTAGTGATTGTGGTATGAGTAGGTAGGGGTTGTCGAGGGAGGGTAAAGACGTATTGTGCGCGCTGCATTAAAATCGTGAATTAACCCGGATTTCTTAGGACTACAGCCATGGAATTACTGATCACAGAGTCACAAAGTGCATAGACTCGTTTGAAAATTGAAAACAGTCATTAACAATAGAACTTTGTGTTATATAGAGAATAAACGGGAGACCACGTGTGAGCCAGTGAACGAGGCTTTGTGTACATGCGTGTAGGCGATATGAGGAAATAATAGTGAACAGTGATTTGTGGAACAGTGCAGTGGAACGGGTATCACAACACTCATATAAGTTGAAGTGTAGGAAAATCGTGCATAGAATATTATAAATAAAGAATACTAGAAATATAGAATAGTGGTAAGAGGCGGCATCAGCTAGGCTGTGTTTACACAAGCTATGAGGCCTCCCATGGCAGTCCCACAGTGATAAAATACGGAAAATATATATTTGTAATATGGAAATGTAGATCTAGGAATTAGAAATAAAGTGAGTGAGTACCATTGCAAGCCGGAAATTAGGCAGAAAATTCTTGTAAGAATACAAGCAAAGAATAAATTAGTGTTATAAATCGAGTAACTGGAAACTGGTGACATCAACCTGGGACAACAAGGATCACCTGTACCGCACCGCACCGGGGACCAGCTTCCCTACCCTACACCCCACCGGGACCAACTTCGCTACCCTACGCTAAGTACCTGCCATAAGTTTGAACAAATAACATACATAATATCACAAATATATGGTATACATATAATATTACAAATAATAAATATATTTATCTAACTTTATTTGAAAATGTCATTACACAAAAAAAGTTACAATATTGATTACATTCAGGGTACAACTGATTACAATAATAAATATATACATATAATTTATAAACAGTTAAAAGGACTGACATCAACAAGTGATCCATACAGTGAAGCACAAATACAATACAATACATCAAACAATGGAGAGATGTGGCAAGTGTTCGGGAATATTGGGAAAACGTAATGTAGGCGTTAAGTGTTGCATCTGTAACAAAAGATTTCACCTAGGCTGTGCAGAATTATCTCCAGGATGCACAAAAAGGCAAGGAATTCACTGGGTTTGCAAAGATGACAGATTAATGCTGGAGAACATATCTAAACTGATGAAAAACATTCCAGAGTCACAGCGATTTTCATTCACAGAAAAGCTACCAGTGATATATGTGGACTGGGAAAAGACAACATTGGATAACGACCAAAACTCAGGAACAGATAGTTTAGAGAACTGCAGCAGTAGTGTGGAGGAAGAGGGTATTGTGGTACAAAATAACAGCAATATTACAGAGCCAGGTAATATAAACAATGAGAGCAACAGTGAGACAGAGGGCATAAATGAAGGAATTGGGACGAAAGCCGGAGATGGCTCCAATAAAGAGGTAGACAGAATAGACACAAGTATAAATACCTTGAAAAACGCAAAACCTGAACATATTGCAAATTCTACGCTAAAGGAATATGCAAATATGGAAAATTAGGAGCAAAACGCAATTTTCTGCATCCTCGAAAATGCAGGAACATGTTGGCGAGGGGTACATGCCGTTTTGTAACAAGGTGTAGATACTTTCACCCTAAATTATGTCAATTTTCAATTAGGGACAAAAAATGCTACAATCTTCAGTGTCCGGAATTCCACGTGAGAGGTACACAGCGTTATAGACGGGAAGATCAATATGACACTCCTGGAATTTTTTTAGAGGAAGACAGAAACAGAGTAGAAAATATAAGGGAGAGGTACAGTCAGATGGAACCACTACAGGAGTAGAGAGGGGAAAGGAAATACCCACAAGACTGGAGTACAAATTATCAACATGCACACAGGTACTACACCACACAACACCCGTCCTACTACCAAAACTGGACGAATCACTTCCAAAACAACACACCCTGGACCTTTGTAGAGTGGGGGGAGAACTACCAAAGCCCACCAGAAGTGACACGCAATGTGGGAAATCATTCATATTTGCAAACATACAAGGCTTGAAACAAAAATCAAGAAATGGCCTCTGCTTTGCAACAAAGCAGAGATGTTTCTGAAAAGGGGGACAAAGAAACATTTGCGCAGCGCCTTTCGCGGACTGCGCGGGAAGGTCTGGGAGCTTATAAATTGGGGTGGAACGAGAGGCTCTGCCTCACTCTTACCGCCAATGCAGCTGCACTCGAAACTGCGCCGCGCTGCGCCCCAACGACACATGGACCAGTACTCAGTCCTGCATTCATCAGTCTGCCAATACGGCAGGGGCCCCCTGCCCTACTCATCCTGCTCTAAGGTAATGTGCAATTTTTCTGTCAAGTTTAGTCAGGACTGTCCACAGTGTCTGGCATGTGCTTGGCGCCTTCCCCCCCCCCATCCCCTGCGGTCCATGTGGGCCGCCTTAGTTAGTTCCCTAGGGCCTTCTGCACGTTTAGCCTGTCTTGAGGTATGCAGGCGCGCCTTTCAGTCTGTGCCAGGTGCTGCAGCAGCTGCTATTCTTGCTGCTGCAGCAATGCCCTGGGTCGGCGAGTGTTTGCGCCGTGTCCCGAGCGGCTCGTGCCCGGTAGTGTTTACTCCCAGGCGTGCACAAAGGGCACCGGTCAGCTGTGTTCCCTAGGCGTGCACCTAGGGGCCTTGGTTCGTGCCCCGCTCAGACGTGCGTGCTTGGCCGGGCTCCCTGCGAGCAGCCCATCAGCGGCCCCTACGTGGACAGATTGCTGTGGTCCTACACCCGTAGAGCCGGCCCTAGGGCCCCAAAGCCCGGTCAGCGTCGCCCAGGTGGCTCAGAGCCCATGGAGCGGTTGCCCCGGGCGTGCCCTTTGCTTCCTTCCTGTCCTCCCAGGCGTGCATTCTGGCACCCGATCTGCTGTGTCCCCTACCCAGGCATGTCCCTAGGGCCATGGTGCATGCCGCACCCAGACGTGCGTGCCTGGTGGGCTCCCTGCGAGCGACCTGGCGTCACAGGGCCCACGCCCTGCTCGTGATGCCCACGTGGCAAGACGCCCCTTGGAGCGCACGCCCTGGGCCGTGTTATGCCCTTCCTATCCCTCTCTGCCGGCGTGTGCTGGACCCTGTCCTTAACAGACTGCATCCGGCGTGGAATGTACGTTCACACGTCCGTACGTGTACACGTACGCACTGTACATGCCCTGGGGGCCTAGCAGCGTCCAGTGACGGGTGTCGCTCTGCCTGGGAAGCATCCCCCAACGGGAGGCAGCGAGATTGGTCTCGACGTACTTTGACGACCATAAACACCTCATACGCCAGCCCCTCAGAGACGCAGGAGTTTGGAGGCCCCATCAAGAGCCCTCCTGGAGGAAGCGATTCTGCATGTCATGAGGGATACAATTCTATCCTTCGATTCAGCAGCCTACAGACAAATAAAGGAAACGGCAATTGGAAACGGCAAGTAGTGTGGCCATAGCGGAAATCTTTGTTCACGTGGCCTTTGAGCACCAGAGAGCACTCCGCCCAGATAAACCAGACGTGTACTTCCGTTATATTGATGATATTTTCGGTATAATGACTGGACAAGACACACTCCTCCAGTCTTTCTACGCCTGGACAAATACAGCCCACGAAAATCTGAAGTTCACCTTGGAGCAGAGTAAAACAGAGATAAACTTCCTGGATACGACAGTGTTCATTGGCAGTGAGGACAGGCTCCTTCACACGAGGGTCTACTACAAGCCCACGAACCTGCACACGTATCTACGATACGACTCCAGTCACCCCTCCTCCTTGAAGAACTCCCTACCCTACTCCTTAGGTCTACGTTTGAAGAGGATAAACAGCCTTGAAGACACACTTGCTACTCAACTTCTAGACCTCTGGGACATGTTCTCAGCCAGAGGATACCCAGAACGAGTAATAGCAACGGCTAAAAACAAACTAGACCTGAAGACGAGGTCAGAGCTCCTCATACAGGCCCCCACTCCAGACCCTCAGTCGAGATGGATCCTCCCATCGCTGTATTTTAACGGCCTAGCAAGCCCTCTCCATAATGCCCTGACTGACATTTGGAACTGGTTGAGAAACACCTATGGGGACCACCCTGCTTGGCCTAGGTTTGCCCAAACACCTCCAATGCTGGCCTGGAGACGAGTGTGGGGGTTTTTCTTTTTTTTTTTGCTGTCACGACTGCAATGCGTACGTCGCCAATGTACATGAGGCAGATGCTTCACGAAGCTGTCGGAATTAGCAGAATAGAAACTACGAGAGCAACCGTACAGGGCCTGGGAGCACGGTCGAGTTAGAGTCCTTGTGGGTCTCTTCTCAGACTAGCCTCACCTGGTCCTGCTCCACGTTGGTCGTTGGAATCTCCTCAATGATGTAACACTCTAAGGGACTCCTAGGGTCCTCATCAAATTTATAGTTTAGTGACTTACAGGCAACTCGGTGTTGAAGACACTTAGAGCTGAAGGCTTGAGTAATATTGGCAGTATTCAGAAGTGGTTCAACGGAAACACCGCATAAAGCTTAACAGTAGTTTATTTACTAACTTAACCACTAATACACAGGGTGCTTGATTTACTTTAGATTGGCATCAACAAAGCTATGGTTGCATTAGCGAGACTCTTGACGTCTGGCTAATCGACTCGTATCCACTCGTGGAGAAACACCTAACTTAACACAGTTGACAGCCAATCACTAACACGGCAACCTAACTGCCGGTATGCAAAGGGATCACAAGAGTTCCAACCGGATACTCGGTAATGATGATATGCAATAAACACAATAATAATCACACAATAACTAAATGTGTGGTGTATGTGAAGCTCACATCCACAGACGAATGAAATGCCGTGATACCACACAGATAAACACGCATTCACCGTCGATTCACCTATAACCTGCGACAGGTATAAGAAGGTGAGAACTGTGGTGGATCCCTCAGATCAACACAGACACAATAAAACAATGACAAGATCTTGTACTTACAGATAAGGTACCTTTCCTTACGCACTCACTCAGACTCGTTTATACAAGCACTCGTAGGTGGCCTGATAGCTGGTTTCGCTTGTAGACACGGAGGGTACTCGCAGTATCTTGAGATGATTTCGTGGGTAGGGCGTGCTGTATGCTTAACAGACAGACACACGCGCACACACTGGCACTGATGGTGCGTGAGGTGGTGACGTCACGTAGGAGCTAGGGCGGCGGCGGGCGCTCGAGGTACTGAGGTACACGCTCAGGATGAGTGGTGGTACCATGCACTACACTGTACACTGTGGTAATGTCACACACAGATTACTTAGGCAGCGGCACTGCCTTAGTTCACTCTAGGTCACTCACGACGATCTTTGTCACCAGGGGTTACCTGATACCAGTCTGTTTCGCTCTGGAGATTTGTCACTTTAGGCTTCTAAACCATATATTCGCACTCGTGATTCTGGCGAGTGTGTGGTATATCGCAAAGACGCTGAGTTAACTTGACGGTGAGGGTTAGACGGTGTTCAGTCTATTGGCCGGTAGAACAGAACACGTCCACTTTGCAAGAGATCCCTCACAAGAATGAATCTTGCCTGAAGCTCCAGGCGTCTCGTGGGCACACACAAAAGAGTTACAATTGACCAATAGCATTGCAGCAAATGAGCGGAACCAATCATATTAGCTCGTTCGATGAGCAGTAGCAGGAGTGACGTCATGAACACGTCATAGCTGTTATTCAACATCGCGCCGGTTGACCCCAGAGGTCAGACGCTGCTGGCGTCTCCCCTCGGTCCCACGTGGGCACCAGCCATGTACTCACTGACCCTTGGTGGCAGTATGCTTAACTCTTTCCTGTATCTACTTCCTGCCTGGACATACGGCGGCCTACGTATCATAAAAGTGTTCCTGGTTAAGTGGGCATTCTGGAGATACCCAACATGCCAGAAAACTATCCAGGATTAAGGGAAATAGGCTTTGTGCACAAGATCAGTGCACTGTGCACTGCAATGAGCCATTCAAGTCAGCTGTGGGAGGATCTTGGGAGACATACTCCCACATCACCCCCCAACAAAGATCAAGCTCCACAGCGTGGCGCTCGTTCCAACTCACACCGCTGACATGTGCACAAACTGAGTGCACTGAGCGCGGCCGGTCCAGCGGACCCCGTTTTCTATACAGCTAGGCGAGGCGGGGCCTCATCTAGACTATTCTCTTCTGGTAAG
>WNGS01007045.1:0-19445 GCA_020271785.1 Procambarus virginalis
CAGTCAGTGCAAGATGTATCCTTTGCTCGTTGACCTGGACCCTAGGCAATCACACAACTGTTTCTAGGAAGTCAATGAATTTTAGTTTCGACACACAAAAATTAAACTTTTTACAATTATATATAAAAATTTTCAACTCCCAGACAGGCCCCACTTATTATGGGGGGGGATGGGGAGGTTGTACTGAGAAGGGCCAATAGCTAAAGTCAAGGAGTTCCTAAAATAGTGGAGGTTAGATAGGCCCGACTCCCAGGGAAGAATATTCCCAGCAATGAATACTTGTTTTAAAGTAAAAGACTGTTGTCTAAGGTTAATCACCTACTCCAATTCAACAGGATGAAAGGATACTCCTAAAACTTTAAACTTATTTATTAAACCTTCTAATAACCCCCCCCCCCATACACAAAATACAATAAATTACTTTACCACTACTTTATGTTAAATCTTCGCACCCACGTAAGCAGGGTGCAAGACTTACAAAAGACAACTAGGGTAAAGACTACTTTTCCTGAAGGGACACTTGTAAACCTTAAAAATAGCACTTGTAATGCTTATTGGCACGTTACTGAGTAACACTTAGGATTCCAAAACACTGACTGAGAGTAGAGAACATAAATAAATATATTCAACACCCAGCTAATGGCATGGTAATACTATAGACAGATACTTAACTTGGACACAGGGTAAAGAGAGAGAAGAAAGGAGGACGAGGGGAACAGAGCCCACAGGGAATGTGTAAACACCACAGCAGCCAGCCAGAGAAGGACCATGCAGGAACCCTCTCAGCCATCCATGACTGCTACCGGACGGGTACTCAACTGATCGTATGGTAGCAATCATCACTAGTATTCCCAGACCCTCATTTCATTGTTACTTTACCAGTTTTAATAACAGCTAACGATTAGCTATATATTATGTTTAATAATCAACAAGCATGGAGTCTGCCTGCTCTGAGAACCAAGATTCTTCTTAAGTCTAGTAGGGAAGACGGAAACAAAGACGCATCAGGGATATCCAAGTGCCCTGAATATAAGTTACTGTTAATTAACTATCCCTCTTACCTAATCCACCTATGAATTAATGTATAAATAATTATTTAGAACTCAAAATTGACCTCTGGTTCCAAATAAGAGCCCAGGGTCGTAACAGCACGAGATAAATATAATATGTTTAATAAATGGTTAGATGCTGAAACAATTAGGGATCTGGACTCTTAAAAATTACTCTTAGTAGAAGAATTTTTATCTTGCATACCTTCTAATGTGACTTTATATTTGGCAGAGAAATTACCTAGAGACATTTATGAGTTGGGTAAATTAGCAGATGAATATGAGTTCATGCCTAAAGTAACTTTTAAAAATAAAATTCAAACAAATAGACAAATTCAATCTAATAACACTGAACTCCGTCAGATTTGGGTCCCACATATACCCAACAGCGGGTCAAGGAAACACTTTTTCAAAGGTACCAAGTGGTAAAGAGAGTAATGTGAAAACCAAGAGGATCACACCAGTAATAAACCTCACCCAGAATTGAAATAGTGTTCCTACTGCCATAGGAAGGGTCATGTTGGTTTCTTCACCCAGAAAAAGTGGCCTATGGCACTCACAGTGTGCGAGGGGAGGAAAACTAAATGTGTAGCAAAAATAATGGGAAAAAAAACAATTGCTATAAATCATTTTGGAGAGTTTATATCAAATGGGAAATTACAGTGTGTAAATGGTTTGTGGCATGATGATAAAATTTTGAGGGATACAGGCACCTCCCGCCAAACACACATCGAAACTACGACGTTGGTACAACGTTCAAACAAGTTTTAACACCTCCTAACCAGTTATAACAACCAATATAGCAAATTGTAGCAACGTTCTAATACGTCATAAACACGTTAAGCCAAGATGTAACAACTTTATTACAAGTTGTAACAAGCGGAAAATAGAGACAGCTTCGGTTTGTGTTTCCAGGGCTCTCAATCTTTTCTATTAAAGAAGATTTTACAATATATACAGTCTACAGAGACTGGGGAGTTAATTATTATACGGGGAATCACTGGAGATTTCCAGACTTTACCCTTGAGGGAAGTAAACCTTGATTGTGATCTTATAACGGCAAAAGTTTAGAAGGTTTTAGTCATAAATTACCAGTTGCTGACATTGATCTAATTTTTCCTGGCCAGGCCTTGGGCTGAGAGGACGTGCGTGCCTTCTCTCCCCTCGAGGGCTTAAGTCCCTCGTCCCCAGCCTTGTGCTGTGATCGCCGGGGCGGTGTCGTCACAATACTACTGTGCTGCTGAGTGTTCCGACACTATTGCATAAGTCACTAGTATCAAAGGAACCCTAGGGTGAACTAGTGAGTGGCGCCTGAAGCTGAAGAGGCAGGCTAGCCTGCCCCCTCCGCTCCCTTAGGGGAAGCCTACCAAACATTAGTGTTTGATGCATTGCTGGTGCTAATAACACAGCATCGCCTGTACAGTGTACCTGGGACTCACTGTAAGACTCTCTAGCAAGAATCACAGGGCAACAACAGCTTCAGGCAACGAACAACAAGGAGAGTGGTGGGACTCTAACCTGACCCCCATGGACCTCTGACCCTTGCGGTCAAAGCAATGACCCAACGGTCTCCCTTCCCTGGCGGGAGGGTGACATAGCCGCCAACATTACAATGATGCCAGCTTTGTACAAAGCACCTGTACACTTTAGTTTAATACTTATCTTCCCCACTTTCTCTTATTCTTCTCATTTCGCCATTTCAACAGTTCAAGTGGAACGGTCCAGTGGCCCATGCAGTTACCTGTAAAATCTGGGGGCCACTTGATCTGGGCATCTGTTCACCTTTGTAGCAGGGTTAGGCTGTCTTAGGGGACATTCTGTCCACACATAGGACATAGGAGAATAAGTCACTGAGGGCTACCCTCTGCGAGTCCCAACCAACCAAGTGGAATATCCAAGTGTTTATCCAAGTCGTCTGAGCACTCTCAAACCCACTGAGAGTGCTCTACCCCTCAGAGCAGGTTCTTGACTGTTGGCGCTGATGACTGGTAAGGCATGCTGCCTGCTCTGCCATTTGTTTTGTTAATCATCATCATATGGTTATCAATGCAAACCAGGTATCGGAAGAGGTTAGAGCAACAATTTATGCCGCCTGAAGAAGCAGGTATGGAGGAGGTAGCTGCTGGACCCTCAGGGCTCTCCCCTACCGTGACCTGTGACACTGTCACCCCACCACCCAGTGATGATGGGTTTGTGGAGGTGGTAAGTAAGAGGCTTAGAAGGAAACATGGGAAACAGAGGCCTGGTGAACAACAGGGTGGAAGGCGTCCGATAGCACCAAGGAGCGAGTACAACGTCTGACCTTCCCTAAAGGCACGAGTGTGGCGGACAGGATTGTGTGGAGTAAGAAACTGAGCGTGGTGTACCCACCTGGCTCTGCAGGCGTGGTACGTCCACATGTCAACTCCCCATATGTGTATGTTTTAAGAGAGAATCAGGAGGTTGTGGAGGCTCTTCTACAGGGAAAATAGGTGATGTAAAGCTCTCCCCTCTAGATAATCCAACACGGAACAAGAAGATGGATGAATACCTAGTCTACAGGTACAGTCACGGGTATCCACTAGAGTGGGCCTATGAATTAGACGGGGTACACAGAGCACGAAGATTGACCAAGAATGGTAAGCCTACTGATCAAATAGTCTTAGTCTGGAAAAAGCCTGATCCGCCACCTGACGAGTATTGGTTCGGTGGGTTGTATGCGCGCCCCAGCACGTTCAGGGTGTGGGAGCCGAACCCTGTGGAGTGTTACGAGTGCTGTGGCAGTGGCCACATAGCTAAGCACTGCCGGTGCCCCACACCCAAGTGTGCTCTCTGTTCCGGTCCTCATGCACTGAAGGACTGTCAGTATAAGAAGACCAGAGACCAAAGAAAGCAGGAACAGGAGCAACAGAACACTGCAACAGAAGCAGGGCAACAACCTGAATCTGTGGCTCCGTCTAAACCGCCGCTGAAGTGTTTCAGATGTGGTACGGAAGGAGTCACCATCTGGCACTCAGACTGTACCAAACGGCCAGCCTTTCTTGGCACAAGGAGGCAAGTGCCCGAGACACAACAAGTGCCTACTGATGCCGGCTCTAGTACTGTTGACCCACCCCATAGTGGTGACAGTACCAGCAACGCCCCTGACAACACACAACAGCCTGAGACAACAGTTAAAGGACAGTTGGCAGCCTTGCAAGCACAGGTAGCAGAACTGACTGAAATTATACAGACGCTATGTCGGGCTCCTCCACAAGAGATACAGCAGCCTCCACACTGCTGTGTCACAGCAGTGGCCCGCGCTGGTAAAGGTTCCTGTGGTGGTGGTGACGGCGGCGGCGGCGGCAGCGGCACCAGCGGCGGCAGCGGCACCAGCGGCGGCGGCGGCAGCGGCACCAGCGGCGGCGGCGACAGCAGAGATGAGACCGACAACGGAGGCGGGGGTATCGACGTCGTTAGTCAACTCAAGGATGACAGCAGTGTTAGTGACAAAGAAACAGTAACTGGAAGAGGAAGTCGATCTGCATCACCATATTTTAAAATGATTCATGACCTTAACGAACGTGCTCAAGCCAAGTACAAGAATGAAAAAGATAATACTCTGAGTGACAGTAATTATGCCATACGACTTACAGAGAACATTCACTCGCGGATCATGCCGAGTCGCTCAGTGATCAAGAAACTGATGACATCACCAAATGTTCCTGACTACACCAAACGCCAGGTTGGTGCGGCTCTTTACGTCGCAGAGTCACTTATTGACACATTGTGGAAGTGGGACGAGGACAACAATGGGACCACCAGTCCCAGCGAGGAACAACACCAAGACAATGGCTGCTGTTGACAGAAGAACCATTAGGTTTCTCAGTTGGAACATTCGTAGCATCAACAAAAGACTGAATGACCTAATTGCATATGTTACCAGTAACAACATAGATATAATTGCTTTACAGGAGCCCCACACGTCCAATATGATAAACAAAACCCCACCAAAGATCAGAGGGTATGCATCCTATAACAACAGTAACGCCACAGGCCTATTAACATATGTCAGAAGTGATTTACCGCACATTCTTGTGAGCACGTCACACAATGTACACACACAGTACCATCACTTTCATGTACAAACTACAGCAGGCCACTTCTCATTCCTCAACGTATATGCCAGAAGCCAGAAACTCAATGTAACATTGCTCCCAGATCTAGACAATCATGGGACAATATACATGGGAGATTTTAATGCTAGACATATTACGCTAGGAGACATTTCTAGTAACGATAATGGATGCAAATTTATCAAATATGTTTATGACAACAGATTAACCGTGTATACTACGGATACCCAAACTCATTTATTAGGAGGCAGACTTGATTATGTAATGGGTAGAAACTTTGTGCAAGATAGGATGGAATGTTCGTTGGTAAATCACTTAGTGATCACTATGCAGTTTCTGCTTCCTATGAGGTACAGTGTGATGTACCTAATAGACATCAGAGACGGAAAATGAATATTCCATATGGCTTGCATGACCACTTTATTAATTGTATATCAAAATGGTATCAAGATTACACAATAACGAATGTACAAGCCTTCTCCAGAGATCTCGTTGATACGATTACTACCTACAGGAGTCTGGCCCTAGCTTTGGTGGGGGACAGACGTGTTGACTCGGCGCTCCGGCAGTTGGTGTTGTTTGCCAGTTTCGGCCGGTTGGGGGCGGGCGTGTCTCTGCCCACCTGTGCTGACGTGGCAATACGATGGGGGTCCCTTTACCCCCTGTCGTCCGGGCTCAGTCTGTGGGACTAGAGTTCTCTGTGCGGGCCGGTTACCCAGAGATTGCGTTGGCTTGTGAGATGCTCTCTGTCCCTGTGTTTGTGATTTATGGGGTCGAGTTGGTAACGGCCCGTAGGGCGATTGTGAAATTCGCAGAGGAGGTGGCGTATCGCGATTTCCTCCGGCGATACGAGGGGCGGACATTAACCCTGCCAGATGGTGAGGGC
Organism: Procambarus virginalis; assembly: GCA_020271785.1. Lineage (NCBI taxonomy): Eukaryota > Metazoa > Arthropoda > Malacostraca > Decapoda > Cambaridae > Procambarus > Procambarus virginalis. Next base: position 6,030 of record WNGS01007045.1, read on the forward strand.
ACTGTGACCCTCTCTGATAGAAGTGGTGCACTTACTTACGTCAGTGTGCATGGGGCTCCCTTGGAGTTTCCAGAAGGTCTGCTACGGCGGTATTTCGACCGGTTTGGAGCAGTAGTTAGTGTGAGGGTGAACGTGGTGTCCTCCAGTCCTCTTAAGGGTGTGAGGACTACCATTCACACCCTGGGCATGAGACTCCGGGTGGATATTCCGTCCTCTGTGCGCCTTATGGGGTACAACGTTCGGGTGTTTTACGCCCGCCAGCCGCGGACGTGTTATCGTTGTGGTCTTTTGGGTCATCAGGCTGCTGTCTGTTCTGCGCCTGCCGTTGCACCAGTGAATCTCTTCAGTGAGGAGGATTTTTCGCCACTTCCTGTGGGGGATGATTCGGTGGGTGTGGACGTCTCTTCGGCTGAGGAGGTGCCCTCTGTATCAGCTGTTGCTCCGCCTGTTGCGCCCCTGTTGTTGTCGCATCTCCTCTGGAGGTTGTGTCTTCGCCTGGTGCTCCGCCTGCTCTGGCTGGTATCTCTGAGCCTCATCCGACTGCCGTCTGCTCGGACCCCTCGTCTTCCAGTTCTTCCTCTGCTGTGTCTGTCCCGGTCCCTGCACCCTCGCCGTCTGTTCCAGCTGTGCTGGGAACTGAGGTGAATCTAGCGTTCTCTCCTGTGCCTGGCCTGATGCCCCATGTGGTTGAGGATGCTGCCTTACTGCGGCGTGCGTCGGTTCGCCCGGCTAGTGCTGCGCATGTCGCTGAGTCTGCCTCCGCGTCTGATGATGTGCGGCCCGAGCCTAAGCGTTCCTGGCGCGTTCTTCTGCGTGGCCTGAGGATGGCGACTTCGACGAGTGTCGTCCTTCCGTTGACGGTGGGGTGGCTCCGGATGTGGTGCACACTACGGTGGTGGCGGAGGTACACTTGCCTGAGGATCCCTGTGCCGGTGTTTCGGCCTTTCCTTCTGGTCTGGTGTCCGAGGGTCCTGCTTCAGGTGCGTTGCCTGCGTGGGATGGCTCCGGTTCGTCGTGGGAGGTGGTTCCCCCTACTGAGGTTGGTGGTGAGCGGGGTGGCCTGGTGATGTTGTTGAGAAAGGATGCTCGCTCTGAGGGTTCTGTGGCCCCTTCCTCGTTACCCGTTTCCTCGGCAGCGGTCTTGCAGCCTCTTCCGTCTCCAGCAGTCTCTTCCGTGTTTCCTGCGGTATCCATGGAGGTGATACAGTCTCGTCGTCCGGCCCCTGCTCCTGTGTGTGCAACGGCGTGGCAGTCTCGGCGACCCTCGTCTGCTTCTCCAGTGTCGTCTGCTTCCACGAAGGGCGTGAATGGCGCTCCCCGGCCTCGTTATGCGACATGCGTCAGTGACCTCGGGCGTTGGCCGATGCCACCCGATATAGATGTTCCTGAGTTTATGATACCCCCTCGGACGAGAGGGATCATAAACCCTACCGACCTTGAAGATCTAGTCTGGGAAGCTTACATGGCGAAGTATCCTTATGATTCCTTCCCAGAGAAGTACGTTTCTCACGTTGTTCCTCGCAAATGATTTCTGTATATTCTGTACTCACCTAGTTGTACTCACCTAGTTGTGCTTGCGGGGGTTGAGCTCTGGCTCTTTGGTCCCGCCTCTCATCCGTCAATCAACAGGTGTACAGTTTCCTGAGCCTAATGGGCTCTATCATATCTACACTTGAAACTGTGTATGGAGTCAGCCTCCACCACATCGCTTCCTAATGCATTCCATTTGTCAACCACTCTGACACTAAAAAGTTCTTTCTAATATCTCTGTGGCTCATTTGGGCACTCAGTTTCCACCTGTGTCCCCTAGTGCGTGTGCCCCTTGTGTTAAACAGCCTGTCTCTATCAACCCTGTCGATTCCCCTGAGTGTTTCCTGTTGTGTGCATGGTTGTGGGGTGTGAGTGGGTGGGTTGGGTTATATTTCCCGGTTCCTGCGTGCTCCGGTGTGTGTTCTGGGTTTTCTTTGTATGGCTGGTGGGTGGGTGTGCGGTTCCTGTGCGTTTGTGTGTTCGGTTGTGGATGTCGCATGCGCTTGTTTATGTCATATTGCCAACACTCAATATGTTGTTTATGTCATATTGCCAGCACTCGCCAACAGCCCTTCAGGCTGTTGGCGAGTGCTCTTTGTTCGGTTTTGCCATTTTGTTTTGCCTTCCGTTTGTTATGGCGTGCTTTACCTGTTGTACGTGTTTGTTATTTATGTTTTGTTTGGATTGTATTGTGATTGTACTGTTATGTTCCATGTTATGCCTTTGATGTATGTTTTGTTTTATGAAGGTTTTGTTTTGTGATGTTACTGTGATTGCTAGTTTGCCAATGTATTATGCTTTGTGCCTTATTGTATGATATATTTTTTAATGCATCTATCGTGATTGTGGTTTGTTGTGAAATGCTGTCGGCCCTTCTGACTGGTGGTCTGTTGTTCTATTTGTTCTGTTCCATTTGTTCTGTTCTGTATTTTGTGTTGTTTTTATTGTATTTAAATTGCATGCTTTGCATGTAAAATAAAATAAAAAAAAAAATAATTACTACCTACTACGACACATTTTTTTTTTTTTTTATTTTTATTTTTACATGCAAACATGCAAATTAAATACAATAAAAAACAAAGAGACACATTACAAACCACAGAGAACAAAAGAAAAAACCCATCAGCCAGAAGGGCCGACAGCACAGCATAACAAAGTACAAAACTCAAAAATGTATTGAAAATACAGGACAAAGGGTAAACACATGCAGCACAAAGTATAAACAAANCTAAAGTCTTTGAAAATGTAATAAGTTTTACAAACGCGCTCAAGTGTCGCGTCAGACTAGAATAAAAATGAATTTTGGAGAATTGATTTTCTTTACCCGTCACCATAAAAAGAAACAAAGGAATATCGAGAAAATTCGTGTTAGAATTATTATCTTACTTTTTCGGTCATATTTAATAATATATATATATAATATATATATATATATATATATATATATATATATATATATATATATATTATAATATATATATAAATATAAAGTTTGTGAGGGTACCACCTCTGGTGCCAATGTGGGGACCCATAGCCTCGGAGAAGAAATAAAACGTATTCAGAGGAGACCTTGTGGTTTTCCACTGAACACTAATATTTTTCTTCTCCTACCACCCCCATTCTTTTGTATGTACACATATATATTTGCTTATTTGAACTGTTTTACAAAAAAGGAGTTACATATAGGTACAAAATGGTTATCATAGGTTGTCGAGTTCCTCCAGCTCCTCAGATGGCGGGCAGGAACCCTGGATGCAGTGCGCATTTCCCTCTGTATCGCCACGCTGAGGCGCTGGAAAAGAAAGCTGGCAGCTCTAGGGTCCCTTGTTGTTTCAATGAGCCTAGAACCCAGTTCCTTCAAAAAACTGGTAGCACTTTTACCCCAGGCGCCGAGTGTCTCAGAAGCAATGGGGACAAAATTGTAGTGGTGATCAAGTTCTCTATACTTACGGGATTTGGCTGCTTCCCTGTGGGTGGCAGCGCCACCTGGTTGTGCAACACTGAGGTCAATGTAGGTGTTAGCCAGGGTTGATACGCACGTGTAGTCCCATACCAACTGCTTGCCATTCTTCCAGGGGTTCACTGTGATACCATCCGGGCGACCAATAAGAGCATCAGAGTTACGGGGCGTTAGGTAACGAGGCTCTCTCTCGGCTGGGCATCCAGCTGTGGTGAGGCTCCTCTTGATGATGTCGTTAACTTCACTGTGCCTCGAGTGCCATCCTCCCGTGCTTTGGCAGAGTAGGCCATGGTGGCCGTACCTGTCAGCCACCACCTCGCCGCAAATACACCTATATCTGGTGTGGATTGGGGCAGCAAGGCGGAGGGCCACAGCAATTCGGAGGGCGTGTGGTGTGAGACGCGTGCCAGTTGCCGACATTGGGGTTGCTAACAGGAAATCCCCTGCATGAGGGGCTGCTACTGCTGTGAGGCGAGCAATGTCGTGCTGTGTTGATGCAGCACCCAGGCACTCTGCAGCAACTTTGTCTACAATGGGGCCATCCCAGCTGGATTGCCTGTGGGCTTTTGGGGATGGTGGTTGAGGTGATGGGCCTGCACGAGAGGCCCACTCTGTGGCACAGCGTGTAAAATTGGGATCATGTACACCTGCCAGCTGATGTAAGTGGGCAGGTAGAATTTCCTTCACAAGGCCTTGTGAATTTCCTTCACAAGTTTAGGTTAGGTTAGGTTAGTTAGGTTAGGTTAGGTTAGGGTTAGGTTAGGTTAGGTTAGGTTAGGTTAGGTTAGGTTATATATATATATATATATATATATATATATATATATATATATTATATATATATATATATATAGATATATATTATATTATATAATAATATATATATATATATGTTGTGTTTTGTACTAGGCTGTTTCCTTACACCTTGTTTTCCCTTAGGCCCAAGTAAAATCATCTATTCCCCTAGACAACATTTAAAAGAAAACCACCACCAAATTCCTGACATAACCTTGACACAATTGGGTGGCCTGTCCGAGAGAGCTCCAGGTACCTCATGCCAACTGGTCTGAAAGGTCTAATAACTGGGCATTCGGTGAGTAGTGTGGGAGATCATGCCGCAGTTCCTGCTACGAGAGTTTGCATCTGGAGTGCTCGGATTGGGAGATCCGTTACCTATAGGCACCTGCCACAGGTAACGGTAACCCAACCTGATCCTGGCAACCACTGTGTCGCGCAGTCTGGTGGCCGTTTTGGTTCTGCCCATAGATATAGGTTTCAGATATGAACATATCATAGCGTTTTATACTAGTGTTTTCTGATCGTTGGGAGTCAGTAATTTCTTTCCTATCAGACGCGAGTGTTTGGACCAATATAGTTTTGACAGTAGAGATGGGGGATACCTAGATCTAATTCAACTTCATCTTTGTTGCACGCTAATTTGGCTGCAATATCTGTCTCATTATGATGAGACATGCGTACTGCACGTTATATTTATGTGTGATGGTATCCGTACGAAGGAAATTCGAGACTCTTTACTCTGTGCTGAAATTAGGTCATTTATAATTGGTAGTACGAGGTTCTTGATGTCGATCTTCCAGGAGAAGTTTTCGATTGCTTGAAGAGCAGACTTTTCAAAAAATATTATTCCTCCTCCATGTTTTTTAATGTACTGGTAGCTAGGTGTAATGCTACTAGTACTGGATGACCTCCACACAAGCAGAACTAGCAGCATTACAGCTAGCTCCCAGTACATTAAATAACAACTCTTAAAGAAAAAGTACACAAAAAGGAATTCTCTGATAGAAAAAGTACACAAAAAGGAATTCTCTGAAAGAAAAAGCACACCAAAAAGGAAGTCTCTGAAAGAAAAAACACACAAAATGCAAGGACAAAAAAATTGACCAGGAATATTTAATGTCACAGAATCTAAAAAATAAAATGATTAAAACATGATAGTTGGTGTATGGCTTCCTGTGGCTCCAACGTATGTTACTTAGGTAATCAGGACAGCGCATCAGCTAACATGTTTAGCCGACCCGGTAAGTGGATAACGGAAAGATTGAAGTCCTGTAGATATAATGCCCACCTGAGGATTCTTTTATTCTTCTTCATCTGGTGGATGAATACTAGTGGGTTATGGTCCATATAAACTTCCACTATATTAGCTGTGAGATATACTTCAAACTTCTGACAGGCTAACAATAGGGCCAACACTTCTTTTTCTACCACTGAATAATTGTGTTGCGCCTTGTCAAATTTCACAGAGTAATAGTACACTGGATGGTACACTTGATCATCCCCAGTCTGCAACAACACTGCACCAGCACCCGAATCACACTCATCGACGTGAATTTTAAACAGTCTGTCACACCTTGGACTAGCGAGCACTGGGGCGGTAGCTAAGATCAATTTCAAGTTTTTAAAAGCCTCTGCACACTCTGTTGACCACTTAAATTTAACAGCCTTTAGCAACAAGTTGGTCAATGGAGTGGCGACACTTGAAAAGTTTTGACAGAGGCGGCAGTAGTACGCACATATACCGATAAACCATTGTACGTCCTTCTTATACCGGAGCACTGCAGAATGGCACTGATTTTATATTGCCGAGGTAACACTTTTCCTTGGCCCATTTCATAACCGAGGTACGTCACTGTGCCTAGGCCAAAATGACATTTTTTCGCATTTAACATTAGATTTGCACTTTTCAAGACTATGAACAACTGGCGTAACCTAGCTATATGATCAGCCCAATTTCTATCAAAAAGCACAATGTCATCTAAATACGGCCGACAATTTGGCACATTTGTGAGCAGAGAGTTCATTAACGGATGGAACGTTGCAGGAGCATTCCGCACTCCGAAAGGTAATACCTGATACTGGATGACACCATCGTGTGTTACGAACGCGGTTAGTTGCTTGGCACGTTCTGTGAGCGGAATCTGATAGTATCCCCTCGAGAGATCGAATTTTGACATGTAAGTGGCATTACCGATTTCATCGATGCAGTCTTTTAGGAGGGGCAGCGGGTAGGCATCCACAATGGTTCACTTTGTTGAGCTGCCGATAGTTCGTGCATAATCGCCAGGAGCTGTTTGGTTTGGAAACCAAAAGGCAGGGCGAGCATGAAGAACCCTGGCTCAGCCGGATAAGGCCGTGCTGGAGCAGGAAGTCTACTTCTTTCCGTACGATGGCCTTCTTTTCCGGACTCATCTGGTAGGATTGAAGACGAATGGGGGTGTAGTCTGTCAACGTGACATCATGGTAGATGGCATCCAGTCTGGGTCGGGACCTCCACAAACAGACTGGAGAATTCGTCAAGTAACGACCGCACCTCTTCACGTTGGAACATCTGCAAATGGGACAGTCCCTCCTCCACAGCATTCACAGAACTAGAATTATTGAAAATGAGATTAGTTGGGTCCCCAGAACAATTATCCTCTCCCTCACTGGAAAAGGAAACATTGGTTAGAGCGATGGACCTGGGGCCCTGGAACTTCTTCAGCCAGTTCAAGTGTAAAAGCATCACCTGGTTACGCTTGTCAGAGTGCCTTACTTTGTACGTGAGGTCCCCAACATTTTCTGCTACAATATAGGGGCCTTCGTACTTGTGAGACATAGTGTTCCTCAGTCGAGGTTATAATACCAGGACAGGATCACCAGGCTGAAATGCCCTCAACTTAGCCTTAGCATCGTGTCGTTCTTTCATACTTTCTTGGATCTTCCCAAGATATTTTAATGCAGCTGCCTTACAGTCACTGAGTCTCTGGTGGTGTTGTGCAAAGAAACCTGAACCTTCGGTCAATGTTATGTTACCTAACAGAATCTCCTGTAACATTTGTAAGGGTCCACGGACCTTATGGCCAAAGACTAATTCAAAAAGAGAACAACCCAGTGAACTTTGTAACCCCTCTCGAACAGCAAACAAAACATATGGCAAGTTCTCATCCCAAGCCTTATTTGAATTTTCACATGACGTCTTCAGCACCTGTTTCAAAGTTTGATGGAGCCACTCAATTAACCCCTGACTTTGTGGATGGTATGGGCTAGAAACCTTATGAGTTATTCCATTGTCCTTACAGAATTGCTCAAAAGTATCAGACTTAATGTTAGTACCATAGTCGGTTTGCACGATCCGAGGAAGTTCAAAAGTAGAGAAAAAATGCAACATACAAGCAACAACAATCTTTGCTTGGATGTTCCTTACAGCGAAAGCCTCAGGGTAACGGGTCGTGATATACATCATTGTTATCAAGTAAATATTACCAGACTTAGTTCTAGGTAATGGGCTAACACAGTCCATTACCACACGAGAAAATGGTTCCACTGGTACGACAATAGGTCTTAGAAGCGCTTTAGGTGGTGTCTGGTTTGGTTTCCCAAGAAGCTAACAAGGGATACAAGAGTTACAAAATTTTGCCACATCGCTTTTCAGCTTGGGCCAGTAGAAATATTTAAAGATCTTATGATACGTACTGTTAATGCCTTGATGTCCCCCCATAGGGTCATCATGAGCAGCTGCCAAAACTTTCTCTCTATAGCAGGTAGGCAACATAACCTGGTGTACTACCTCCCACTCATTTCAGAAGGGAGAACTCTGTGGTCTTCATTTTCTCATCATAATCTGATCCTCATAGTAGTAACCAGTTGCTGTATCTACAATCTCCTCTTTAGAGAGAGATACATCGTGACATCCTGCAAGACTGGGGTCAGCCATCTGCAGTTCACTCAAGGAGGCATCGATGCCTTGGTCAGATACCATTGGCCAAGACTCAACAGGCTTCTCCCCCACATCCTCACTACTCTCAGTAGGAGGTGATGTTAGGCTTCCCCACAGTGTCCTCGATCCTCGTCATCGATTTGGGCAATGAACGTGCCCGCATGGTCCATTTGGCTTTCACCACTCGGAAAGTTCCTCGTGTCCTCTGGATTTACTACCTTGGCAACCACAGGGCTGCTCTTACATTTAAGACCGATAGACCTGGTCACCGCACACGCAGGGTACACAACATTATCCTCTGCGGCAAGTAGATCCAGGGAAACCTTAGGAGTAGGCAACATAACATCAAGAGTCCCCTACCTTTTCCCCGGCTAAATTATTAGCCCAATATTATATCAACATTAGGGAAAGGTAGGCAAGAAGTGACTCCGACTGTACAAATACCCTTGTGGAAATCAGATTCCAGGATTATCTTACGGAGGGGTACTGCTCGAGTATCATTTGTGACACTCTCGACAAGTACTTCTCTCCAGTGTCGAGAGTGTTGACACCTAGCAACGTACTCTCTAAAATTAAAGTCTGGATGGCACCGGTGTCTTGGAAGATCATCACGTCCTTACAGGAAGAACCTTCCGACGATAAAATCTTTCCCTTCAACAAGAATGGAGTAAGCAGGGCCAGCCACTTTGGGTTGGAGGTCTTACTCTCTAACCCTTCAAAAGCCTACAAGCCTTGTGTCACAACAAGAGCATTGGGCCATTTTTTCTGGGTACAGTTGCCAACAGCGGCTAGTGGTGTGGATTGAACGTTTACAGTGACCACAGAATCTTTGGGAAGAAGCGACATTACTACCAGAATTCCCCTTTGGTTCACCCTTAGGTGCCATGGGGTTAGACAATTTAACCTGGTTAGTTTTGTCTGAAAAAGAATGTGCTTTAGTAACAGGGTTAGAATGGGCTGGTCTGAACTGGCTGTGGGTATAAGGTTTGTTACTATTTGGGATATAATTATTTTTATTGGGCATTTTTTGCCCAACTGGTATTTTCTGTCATCTTGGCAAAATAAAAAATATTTGTATCTTCCTCCTTCCTACCCATTAGATACCATGCCACCGGCTTTGACATGTTATCTATAAATCCCTCAACTAAAATTAAATTCCTGATTGCCTCATTTGTTTCGGCTTTAGCTGAGCAAATCCATTTTTCAAACAGTCTTATTTGGTCAGTGACAAATTCAGTGAGAGGTTGGTTGTGTGTAGGCTTAAGGTTGCGATAAGCTTGGCGGTGAGCTTCAAGCGTAATTTCATACATGCCCTCAAAATCCGTTCCCTGACTTAACTATAATCAAAACAATCGCAGTCAGGCATGTTTATAAAAGTATCTTGGGCTTTACCTCTAAGTTTTCCCTGCAAGAGTTTCACCCACTCTTCCTCTGGCCAGTTTATAGACATGGCCAGTCTCTGAAAATGGTTGAAAAACCTTTCAGGGTCAAACTCTGAAAATTCAGGCAGGTTATGCTTTTTATCATTATGTCTTGGATTTGAATCCTTGGCAGGTGGTGGTACAGTGGTATTGACTCTAATTCTTGCCTCCTCAGTTTTGAGCTTTTGCTCCTCTACTCTTGCATTTTGCTCTGCCAGTCTTATTTTGGCTAATTGTAATTCCAACTCTTTGTCACTCCTAGCTGCACTTTCAGCTGGACTGGGCTGGCATTAAATTGTATCACTTGCCAATAGACCCTGGTCTATGCAATGCTGTAAAATTTCAATGGATATGATCCACTTTTTAACAGCTTCATCTAACTCAAGGCCAAATTCCTTGCCTAACAACACTAAGTTAGCTTTGGTCGGCTTCTTAATCTCTACCACTGAAGGTGTCTTTGCCAGTTTCTACAATTTATCCTCCATTACTAATTAATCTAGATACTGGCAAAAAAAATAAAAAAAATTGGAAACTACAAAAATTTGCACGGCCCCTGTTACCAGACCACACTTACCTCAATCGTGAAGAGATCCAGTTAGATGTTGTCACGTGCCGCTCACCTTGGCCTTGTGTTGCGTGAGGTTACAGTTAAACAGCGGGGGATTGTGCTACTGATCCTATAACCTCATGCTGTGGGTTTTTGCCCCCTCCACTAGAGTATCACATATCACCTCCAGGGAGCTCTCAGAGTCATGCCTCAAGACCAGCCACCACTATTTGACCTTGGGCCCAAGGGGGAGAGGAGAAGGCCCAGCCCACAGTGCTAAGCTCAGTTCCTGCAGTACGTGACTCCCCCACCGGGCCTGCCCACCTATGCGTGCAAAGAATTTGCCAGACTCCCGGCCGTAGCCTCAATTCCACCTCCTCCTTCTGGTCGCCAGCTGGGTCTCTTTGCGTCCAAACAACGCCGTTAGTTCGAATATGATATATTTACAGCAGTCCAGGACCTTTCTATATGCTACCAGTACTAGAATTCTCTTTGCGTCCAAACAACGCCGTTAGTTCAAATATGATATATTTACAGCAGTCCACGACCTTTCTATATGCTACCAGTACTAAAATTCAAATGTACAGTCATGTTGCCAACTCAGGGTCACTCTTTAGGAAATCCCAGTACCAGTGTTCAAATCTAATGTCTTGTTGCCAACACAGGGTCTCTCTCTATGTAATGCCAGTAACAGTACAGTATAATCATATATCATTTATCCACAATGCTCAATGAGATGGAGGTAACACCAAAAGCAGGGATAAAATAATAAAAGTTTACTCAAAAGGAAACTACAAACACATGAGACATCTATATGGATTCTTATGGAAATAATAATAATGGTGACAGCAGCGCTCTTTTGGTGGCCGCCGGCAACTTGCATCAGCTGATCGAGTTAAAGGGATCACTGGCCCCTCACTGGAGGCGGCTCCGTCAGTGTAGCTCCTCAATCCTCCACAGGCCGGACACTCGCTATCTTCACCAGGCAGTAAAATGACACATACGTGCTGTCCCACAGCCTAATCTACTCCTATGACTAATATGAACATTCTAATAGATGCCTAAGCATAGCAATAGGCCTAACTTGCCTAACAATCAAGGGAAATATGGGAGGGCAAAATGATTTACCTTAGCATATCCTGTCCTCAGACACCTGGGCTCCAGTCGCTGTTCGCTGGGTACTCCGTTCCTCAACGTTCCAGAAGTGTCACCAGTCCATAAGCATCGTGAAATCCTCGTCATCTCCGTGTTCATTCCCTGAGTGAAATTCCTGGGCGTTGGCTTGTCCAGACGTCACTGCACACGTCGTTCCCTCAAACACTCCTTCACCGAGACCCCACACTCATGGATCAGGATGCATCTTCTCCCTTCTGAGTTCCTAGTGGGCGTGATCCAATCACAACAGCTCTGAATACTTTGGAGTTCCACTGATAACGAGTTACTCACTACTCAAGCCGTCATAACTGTCTCGACCTCTCCAAGACTATCAGCTCCAGTCCTCGGCGCCCTTACACCGCTGGAACTCGGCTTCCTCCTTACCTTGAGGATACCTTGAGGTGCTTCCGGGGCTTATCGTCCCCGCGGCCCGGTCATCGACCAGGCCTCCTGGTTGCTGGACTGATCAACCAGGTTGTTGGACGCGGCTGCTCGCAGCCTGACGTATGAGTCACAGCCTGGTTGATCAGGTATCCATCCTTTGGAGGTGCTTATCCAGCTCTCTCTTGAACACTGTGAGGGGTTTGCCAGTTATGTCCCTTATGTGTAGTGGAAGCGTGTTGAACAGTCTCGGGCCTCTGATGTTGATAGAGTTCTCTCTCAGAGTACCAGTTGCACCTCTGCTTTTCAACGGGGGTATTCTGCACATCCTGCCATGTCTTCTGGTCTCATGTGATGTTATTTCTGTGTGCAGGTTTGGGACCAGCCCCTCTAATATTTTCCACGTGTAAATTATTATGTATCTCTCCCGCCTGCGCTCAAGGGAATACAGATTTAGGCTCTTAAGTCGGTCCCAATAGTTTAGATGTTTTACCGAGTGGATTCTAGCAGTAAAGGACCTCTGCACGATCTCCAGGTCAGCAATTTCACCAGCAGTGAAAGGGGCTGTCATTGTGCAGCAGTACTCCACTCTAGAGAGCACAAGCGTTTTGAAAAGTGTCATCATCGGTATAGCATCTCTAGTGTGAAAAGTTCTTGTTATCCAACCTGTCATTTTTCTTGCAGTTGTGACGGCTACTTTATTGTGTTCTTTAAAGGTAAGGTCTTCCGACATGAGTACACCCAGATCCTTTACATTGCCTTTTCGTTCTATGTTATGGTTTGCCTGAGTTTTGTACGTGGTTTCCGTTTTTATATTTTCATTTTTCCCATAGCGCATGAGCTGGAACTTGTCTTCGTTAAACACCATATTATTTTCTGTAGCCCATAGAAAGACCTGATCTACATCTGACTGGAGGTTCGCCGTGTCCTCTATGTTGCCTACTCTCATGAAGATCCTAGTGTCATCTGCAAAGGATGATACAGTGCTATAGGTTGTGCTCTTGTCTATGTCCGATATGAGGATGAGAAAAAGTACTGGAGCAAGCACAGTACCCTGGGGGACTGAGCTCTTAACGGTTGACGGGTTGGATTTTATTTTGTTGACTATTACACATTGGGTTCTGTTGGTCAGGAAATTGTAGATCCATCTGCCTACTTTTCCGGTAATTCCTTTTGAGCGCATTTTATGGGCAATAACACCATGGTCACATTTATCAAAAGCTTTTGCGAAATCTGTGTAAATTACATCAGCGTTTTGTTTGTCTTCCATAGCATCTAATGCCATATCATAGTGGTCCAGCAACTGCGACAGGCAAGAGCGCCCTGTTCTGAAACCATGTTGTCCGGGGTTATGGAGATGCTGTGATTCCATGTATTTTGTGATCTTACTTCTTAGCACTCTCTCAAAAATTTTTATGATGTGCGATGTTAGTGCTATCGGTCTGTAATTTTTTGCCTCTGCCTTATTTCCTCCTTTATGAAGTGGTGCTATCTCTGCTGTTTTTAGTATATCAGGAATAACGCCAGTATCTAGGCTTTGTCTCCACAGAATGTGAAGGGCCTGCGATAGTGGTTTTTTACAGTTCTTGATGAATATGGAGTTCCAAGAATCCGGGCCTGGTGCGGAGTGCATAGGCATACTGTTTATGGCTTCTTCAAAATCCAGTGGGGATAGGGTGACGTCTGATATATGATTTGATTATCA
>WNGS01007048.1:22830-27830 GCA_020271785.1 Procambarus virginalis
AACTAGTCTAATAGGGGGGGTACAGGTGTTGTGTTATTTTCTCTTCAGAGGTTGCATGGTGTTCACCTTCCTTCTTATGATGTCTTCAACGAACCATTAGAGGCGAAGCCGTTGTTGACTGGGACTTGCCTTACCCTACAGCGTTCCTCATCGACTTGCTCCATCCTGAGCTACTTGGGCTCAGAGCACGGTCGACATAAGCGTTTCACAACACTCCTCTTGTACCTAATATGGGCAGTCAATTTTGGCATTGAGGCACATTTCCTATGTTTGTTTCCTTGTTGTAGACTGCAGTGTGGAAACCTTTGTTCCTTTCCATGACTGTTTCATTTAGAAAGGGCAGCTTCACATCATTCTCCATCTCGTAAGTGAAACGCAACACGGAATCGCCAACTGGAAGAAATGTTTCTACTCAAGTGCCTCCTTCAGCTCCTGCTGATGCCTGACATCAGGTACCGGTGTGTATACAGATGTCATCAACATACCTGCAGTACTTGGCCGGTTTCAAGTGCACTAGTAGGCGGGGATGTGGTTCAAGTAGCTTAGGCGATCACTTCCTTATGTCGGTCGTGATGGTCCAGCGGATTAAGGGGTCCTGTATTTACCAGTTTGCGTTGCTCCTGGGTGTATGGGGTTCGAGTCACTTCTGGGGTGTCGAGTTTTCATTCGCATATAGTCCTGGGGGGCCACTCACGCTTGTTCGCATGTGTGTCCATCACGTGTGCCCCACAGAAGGAGGGATGTGATGAAGTGCTATGCCCAAGATACCATCCAGGTGCGGCGGGGAGTGGTTCAAATGCTTAGCGATCACCTTCCTTATGTGCCGGTCGTGATGGTCAAGTGGATTGAAGGCGTTCCTGTAGTTACCAGTTGCGTTGCTCCCGGGAGTAGGGGTTTGAAGGCCACTCTGGGGTGTGGAGTTTTCATTCGCAGAAGTCCTGGGGATCATGCAGGCTTGTTTGCAGTGTGTTCCTCACGGTGCCCCAAAGAATGAGGGTGATTTGATAAAAATGCTCTGCCCAAGATAACCCATCCCAGTGCCGGGGAAGTGGGTTCAAATAGCTCAGGCTATCACTTCCTTATGCCGTTCGTGATGGTCAAGCGGTTTAAGGCGTCCCTGTACATCCCAGTTGCGTTGCTCCTGGGAGTATGGGTTCGGAGGCACTTCGGGTGGGTGTGATGTGTCAATTCGCATATAGAGTCCTGGGGACCAGATCAGGCTTGTGCGCTTTGTGTTCGCACGTGGGCCCCCCAAAAGGAGTAAGGTATTGATAAAATGAGTATGGCCCAAGATAACCATCCAGGTGCCGGTGGGGAAGTGGTTCAAATGACTTCGGCTATCACAGGCCGGAGGAATGTCCGGTCGTAGTGGTCAAGCGGATTAAGGCGTCCTGATAGTTACCAGTTGCGTTGCTCCGGGAGTATGGGTTCGAGTCACCTCTGGGGTGTGAGGTTTTCATTCGCTATAGCCTGGGGACCATTCAGCTTGTTGCATTTGTGTTCCTCAGTGTGCCCCAAGAATGAGGTGATTTGATAAAAATGATATTGCCCAAGATAACCATCCAGGTGCCGGCGGGGAAGTGGTTCAAATAGCTTAGGCTATCACTTCCTTTGTTCGGTCGTGAGGAACGGATGGGAAGAGATGCAGATTGGAACGAGAACGTCGTTCCCTATATAGGCAAGAAAACGAATCCGGAACAGCGGAACAACTTGAGAGTCGCACCCCATCTTAAGAACGGCGAAGAAGGTTAGGTAGAGAAAATAGGAACAATTGAACTCAAGCTACAAGAATCATACAAAACCCAGGAGAGGCAAAGAGAGCAAAAGGCCATCAGTGAAATAGAGAGAAATCCTAAATATTTTTTCTCCTATGCAAAGTCAAGATCAAAACCACATCTAGTATTGGCCCTGCGGAAGGGAGATGGAACTTTCACCGATGACAATAAAGAAATGAGCGAGCTACTGAGGAAGCAGTACGACTCTGTCTTCAGCGAGCCATTAAACGCACTAAAGATCGATAACCCAAATGAATTTTCATGGATATGATACCAACATCAAATCATATATCAGACGTCACCCTATCCCCACTGGATTTTGAAGAAGCCATAAACAGTATGCCTATGCACTCTGCACCAGGTCGGATTCTTGGAACTCCATTTTCATCAAGTAATTCATCAAGTAAAAAACCACTATCGCAGGCCCTTCACATTCTGTGGAGACAAAGCCTAGATACTGGCGTATTCCTGATATACTAAAAACAGCAGAGATAGCACCACTTCAAAAGGAGGAAATAAGGCAGAGGCAAAAATTACAGACGATAGCGTTAACATCGCACATCATAAAAAATTTTGAGAGAGTGCTAAGAAGTAAGCTCACAAAATACATGGAATCACGCATCTCCATAACCCCGGACAACATGGTTTCAGAACAGGGCGCTTTTGCCTGTCGCAGTTGCTGGACCACTATGATATGGCATTAGATGCTATGGAAGACAAACAAAATGCTAATGTAATTTACACAGACTTCGCAAAAGCTTTTGATAAATGTGACCATGGTGTTATTGCACATAAAATGCGCTCAAAAGGAATTACCGGAAAAATAGGCAGATGGATCTACAATTTCCTGACCAACAGAACCCAATGTGTAATAGTCAACAAAATAAAATCCAGCCCATCAACCGTTAAGAGCTCAGTCCCCCAGGGTACTGTGCTTGCTCCAGTACTTTTCTCATCCTCATATCGGACATAGACAAGAACACAACCTATAGCACTGTATCATCCTTTGCAGATGACACTAGAATCTTCATGAGAGTAGGCAACATAGAGGACACGGCAAACCTCCAGTCAGATGTAGATCAGGTCTTTCTATGGGCTACAGAAAATAATATGGTGTTTAATGAAGATAGGTTCCAGCTCATGCGCTATGGAAAAAATGAAAATATAAAAACGGGAACCACGTACAAAACTCAGACAAATCATAACATAGAACGAAAGGCATGTAAAGGATCTGGGTGTACTCATGTCGGAAGACCTTACCTTTAAAGAACACAATAAAGTAGCCGTCACAACTGCAAGAAAAATGACAGGTTGGATAACAAGAACTTTTCACACTAGAGATGCTATACCGATGATGACACTTTTCAAAACGCTTGTGCTCTCTAGAGTGGAGTACTGTTGCACAATGACAGGCCCTTTCACAGCTGGAGAAATTGCTGACCTGGAGAGCGTGCAGAGGTCCTTTACTGCTAGAATCCACTCAGTAAAACATCTAAACTATTGGGACCGACTAAAGAGCCTAAATCTGTATTCCCTTGAGCGCAGGCGGGAGAGATACATAATATTTACACGTGGAAAATATTAGAGGGCTGGTCCCAAACCTGCACACAGAAATAACATCACATGAGACCAGAAGACATGGCAGGATGTGCAGAATACCCCCGTTGAAAAGCAGAGGTGCAACTGGTACTCTGAGAGAGAACTCTATCAACATCAGGGGCCCGAGACTGTTCAACACGCTCCTGCTACCAATAAGGGCATAACTGGCAAACCCCTCACAGTGTTCAGAGAGAACTGGATAAGCACCTCCAAAGATACCTGATCAACCAGGCTGTGACTCATACGTCAGGCTGCGAGCAGCCGCGTCCAACAGCCTGGTTGATCAGTCCAGCAACCAGGAGGCCTGGTCGATGACCGGGCCGCGGGGACGCTAAGCTCCCGGAAGCACCTCAAGGTATCAAGGTAAGGTAGTTCGTGATGGTCAAGTGGTTAAGGCGTCTTGTACATACCAGTTGCGTTGCTCCTGGGAGTATGGTTCGAGTCACTTCTGGGTGTGAGTTTTCATTCGCATATAGTCCTGGGGACCATTCAGGCTTGTTCGCATTTGTGTTCCTCACGTGTGCCCCAAAGAATGAGGTGATTTGGTAAAATGCTATGCCCAAGATAACCATCCGAGTGCCGGCGGTGGGTGGTTCAAATAGCTTCGGCTATCACCTCATTATGTCCGGTCGTGATGGTCAAGTGGTTTAAGGCGTCTTGTACATACCAGTTGCGTTGCTCCTGGGAGTATGGGTTCGAGTCACTTCTGGGGTGTGAGTTTTCATTCGCATATAGTCCTGGGGACCATTCAGGCTTGTTCGCATTTGTGTTCCTCACGTGTGCCCCAAAGAATGAGGTGATTTGGTAAAATGCTATGCCCAAGATAACCATCCGAGTGCCGGCGGTGGGGTGGTTCAAATAGCTTCGGCTATCACCTCATTATGTCCGGTCGTGATGGTCAAGTGGTTTAAGGCGTCTTGTACATACCAGTTGCGTTGCTCCTGGGAGTATGGGTTCGAGTCACTTCTGGGGTGTGAGTTTTCATTCGCATATAGTCCTGGGGACCATTCAGGCTTGTTCGCATTTGTGTTCCTCACGTGTGCCCCAAAGAATGAGGTGATTTGGTAAAATGCTATGCCCAAGATAACCATCCGAGTGCCGGCGGTGGGGTGGTTCAAATAGCTTCGGCTATCACCTCATTATGTCCGGTCGTGATGGTCAAGTGGTTTAAGGCGTCTTGTACATACCAGTTGCGTTGCTCCTGGGAGTATGGGTTCGAGTCACTTCTGGGGTGTGAGTTTTCATTCGCATATAGTCCTGGGGACCATTCAGGCTTGTTCGCATTTGTGTTCCTCACGTGTGCCCCAAAGAATGAGGTGATTTGGTAAAATGCTATGCCCAAGATAACCATCCGAGTGCCGGCGGTGAGGTGGTTCAAATAGCTTCGGCTATCACCTCATTATGTCCGGTCGTGATGGTCAAGTGGTTTAAGGCGTCTTGTACATACCAGTTGCGTTGCTCCTGGGAGTATGGGTTCGAGTCACTTCTGGGGTGTGAGTTTTCATTCGCATATAGTCCTGGGGACCATTCAGGCTTGTTCGCATTTGTGTTCCTCACGTGTGCCCCAAAGAATGAGGTGATTTGGTAAAATGCTATGCCCAAGATAACCATCCGAGTGCCGGCGGT
>WNGS01007048.1:30330-35104 GCA_020271785.1 Procambarus virginalis
TAAATGCAAAATCTTGGCTTAATGGTAAAAAATGTCAAGTGGAAAAATAAATAAACATGAAAATAGATTACGTTAATGGGGAGGAGAATTGACATACAAAGGTAAATAAAATATGAATGCTGGAATATATGCACTAACTATAAACCTCTATTTGACCACACAAGGTGAGTCACTTAGGTGTTCATAGCTGAGAGCACACGATATTCTGGCTGGCAGAAACGCAAGGGACTCCAACAATAACTGGCGATGACTTGTGATTGGCGAGGAAGCCGGAGTGGCGTGTTGGTTGGCGGCCAATGAGGAAGCTGGATGGCCGCAAGTCGCTAGTTAGGCAGTTGAAGGGTTCGGCGCGTCGACCAGGTGTGTACAGCAGGTGCTGGAGTGGGGGGAGGTGCGTGTGGCTGTCTTGATATATACGTTTAGCCACTACAAAACGTATCTTGTAGATGAGGACGGGATGAGATACGAAATAGCAGGCTAAATCTCTGATAAGAGATTATCGTCACAACTCTCCCCCGAAGCCTGCTGTTTCGGGTGAATCATGTCCACTGGAGGTAGAGTGGGAGGTGGAGCTGCCTCTACCTCATGCACTCTGGAGAGGGCGTCAGCGATGATGTTATCAGGCCCCTTGATGTAGCAGATCTTTAAATTGAAGCCTTGAAGATATAAAGCCCATCGCAGCAGACGTTGGTTATTAAATTGGGCTTGATGTAAGAATCTCAGAGGGTTGTGGTCCGAATAGATGGTAGTGGACCTAGCACCGTGCAGATATGGTGCAAAGTGTTGTAAGCTCAGGACGATGGACAGGAGTTCCTTCTCTATAGTACTGTAGTTCTTCTGATGAGGCTTCAACTTGCAACTGTAGTAGCTGACAGGTAGAACCTCCTCGCCTCGCTGCTGCATTAAGACACTTCCGATGCCGGTACCACTGGCGTCGACATGGAGGATGAAAGGCTTCTTGATATCTGGTGAGGCGAGAATGGGATTAGAACAGAGGAGGAATTTGAGTTGTTCGAATGCAACGGTTTGCTCTCTGGTCCAATTATACCGTTGCTTGGGACTGGTTAAGGTGATTAATGGGGTTGCAACAGTGCTAAAATTCTTCACAAACCTACGGTAATAGGAAGCAAGACCAAGGAAGCGCAGGAGCTGCTTCCTGGTAGTAGGCTGTGGATACTGTTGGATTGCTTGAATGTGAATGTTTAACGGAGCCAGGCTGCCACTCCCTATAACATGACCCAGGTACCGCACTTTACCTTTCGCGAAGGTGGACTTGCCCAGATTGATGGTGAGGCCGGCTTTCAGGAGCTTGTAGAACAATCGTTGTAGCTGGAGCAGGTGTTCGCTCCAGGTGTTGGATGCTACCACGATGTCGTCCAAATAGGCGTAGGTGTTGTCCAAGCCCTGGATGACGCGGTTGACAGCTCTCTGAAAGGTGGCTGGGGCATTGCAGAGTCCAAAGGGAAGGCGATTGTACCTGTAGAGACCAAACGGGGTTATAAAGGCGGACAGTACCTTAGCTCGCTCCGTTAAACTCACCTGGTAGTAGCCCTTTAGTAAGTCTACCTGAGACAGGTAGCGGGCATTACCAATGGCATCCAAAATGTCGTCTATCCTGGGTATTGGGTAGGCGTCCTTCACTGTGACCTGGTTCAACTTCCTATAATCCGTACACAGACGGATTTTGCCGTGAGGTTTGGGTACCAGGATGCATGGTGAGGCCCAGGGGGACTCACAGGGGGTAGCCAGTCCATGGTCCAAGAGATACTGTACCTCAGCCCGCATGACTTCCGTTTTGCTCGGGCTGATTCGGTAGAATGGTTGGCGAATCGGCTGGGTGTCAGGTAGCAGTTGGATGTCGTGCTGAGTTACAGTACACTCTTGGGGTCATCTCGAAACAACTCTTGATATTCTCTGACGAGTTTGATTAGTGGAGCACTATTATCGTCCTGAAAATGATGTGAAGGTTAGTAAGGATTTCTGAGTTAGAGAGCGCTGTCTCAGTGTCAGTGCTCTCGGAAGGAGAAGCAGGGAAGGTCTCACTGTGGCTGTATGGACCTGTAAATGAGGTGAAATTGGTTAACACAGTGGGAGGAACCCCATGGTAGGGCTTGAGTAAATTGATGTGGCACAGCTGGGTCTTCCGCCGCCTATCGGGGGTCTCGAGAACGTAGTTGAAGTTGTTCCGGCACTCCTTAACACGGTAGGGTCCTGAGAACCTGTTCTGTAAAGGAGAACCTGGGATAGGGAAATAGGCAAGCACTAAGTCTCCTGGTGTAAACTTCCTTACTTTACAGTGCTGGTCGTAACGAGTCTTCATCCTCTCCTGGCTTTCTGTAGGTTGTTGCTGGCAAAGGAATGGACCCTCTCTAGAATGTGTCGGAGATTTTGAAGATACTGGGGCACATTCTGATGCTCACTGAAGGTGTCATCACGTAGAGAATCCTTGAAAGCCTTGAGAGGTGTACGGCACTTACGTCCGTAGAGCATCTCATAAGGAGATACTCCTAGTGACTCGTTGGGAAGACTTCTGAAAATACACATGATGAGATCAATTTGCCTATCCCAATCCTTTGAGGTCTCATTACAGAACTTTTTAAGAGTGCCTTGATGGTTTGATGACTACGCTCGAGAGAACCCTGTGAAGCAGGATGATAGGGGCTGGACAGTACCTGTTTGATGTTGAACTCCTCCAGAGTCCGTTTGAAGAGATCACTGGTGAAGTTGGTGCCACAGTCGCTCTGAATCTCCCTCGGAAATCCATACTGGGTGAAGATTTTCAGTAGATTCTTCACCACTGTAGCAGCTGTAATATTTTTCACTGGAACTGCTATCGGAAATCTGGTGGTAGGACACAGGATGGTTAAGATATATGCATTGCCTGCACTGGTCCGAGGCAAAGGACCAACGCAGTCGATAATGAGCTTGTGGAACGGTTCCTCAGGCACCTGGATGGGTATCAGTGGTGCTCTGGGAATGGAAACGTTCGGTTTCCCGGCTAACTGACACACGTGGCATAATTTGACATGATATTTGACGTCGTTTACCATACCTGGCCAGTAGTAGTCTTGTCGAATTCCATGGTAAGTCTTGTTGAACCCATAGTGTGACAAAGCGCCGTGGGCCAGGTGTAGAATCGTGGGCCGCAGGCTGGTAGGAATCACTAGTTGTTCAACGTCTGCCCAATCGTCCTCGTCCTTCAGTTTACTGGGTCTATACCTGCGATAGAGTATTTCGTTCTCCATAAAGAACCCAGGAACACTGTCGGATTGGGTTTCAGCCTGAAAGAATAATGGTGTCAAGGTAAGATCATCTCTCTGTAACTTACGGAACTCCACCGCGGTCAGGTTAGGGGGTAGTTTCGAAGGGTCCTGAGGGACAGCGGTAGCAGTAGAGTCGGCTGGCTGTGGACGTGCAGCTTGAGCACGGGTGGTCACCATAACAGGAGGAGAACCTTCATCACTCTCTTGAACCTTCTGGAAATGTTCAAAAATCGGGTTATCCACCACAGAGTTGCTTACCTCGGATATGTCCTTGACGATCAGGTTGTTTGGTTGTTGGTCTTCTGCCAAGTCGTTGCCCAGGAGAAGTTGCACTCCAGGCATGGGAAAAGGCTTTTCCCTGACGGCGACTTGGACTTCACCGGTCACGAAGGGACAATCTAGGTAACTCTGGCAAGGGGATAAGGAGTTGTAGCAGTAAGGTCAGTGATGAACACAGTCTCTCCTGTGTAGGCGACGTTGGGCACAGCCGATTTCAAGACGATCGATTGTAGAGCCGCTGTGTCCCGTAGGATCTTAAGTCCGAAAACGTCCCTCTGAATCTGAACCGTGGGTAGAGATAGTTCCTGGATATAGATGCTTGGTAAAGAGAGAGATCATTAGCATGAACACCAACATTCATTACAGGCTTACCGGACTTAGGGTGAGTAGGTTTAGACTTAGGGTTCGACGTTACCTTTAGATTGGGACTTACCACATTTGTCAATGGTGTGTCCATATAATCGACAATACCTGCAGTACAGTTGAGAGGTACCTTGATCTGGGCTCGCTTTCTCGTAACTGTACCAAGACTTCTTGCTGGTAGTTCTGGAGTCAGCCGGTGGATGAGGCTGTAAGTGTCAGCTGACTTCGCACACTTCACTAACTCCGTCTCTTCCTTGTCTGCTAAGTATAGGCGGACAGGAGGAGGTACCGTCTCAAAAATTCTTCAACCAGTATGAGTTGACAAGTTCTGAAAAAGTAGAGACATGTGCTGCCTCCACCATTTCATGAAATATCTTCGTTTGGTGTTAGCAAATTCTAAGAAGTGGTGGTACTTGCCTTGACGTAGTCACGAAACTTTCGTCGATAGCTTTCGGTGGAGAGAAGGTAGGCGTCCAACACAGCTTGTTTCAGGGTGGTGTAGTCGTTTTCCGAAGCCAAATGCTGAGTGTGACTGCTGCTCTACCTGTTAAATGTACTCGGAGAAGGTAGCCCATTGGTCGTCAGGCCAATTAAGTTGAACAGCAAGGTCTCAAAAGTGGTAAAAAACACATCAACCTCCGTTTCGAGGAACGGGGCATTAACTTACTTGCATGGGAGATATTGAAACTGGGAGGAAGACTAGCTGCCGCTTGTTGGAGTTGAGCTTGGTGTGCAGCGTCCCTCGCGCGTTCTTGGTCACGACAGTTAAGAGCTGCTTCTCCTGTCGTTGGTCGTGTTCCGTTGTTCTCGAGTCGCTGTTGGTATAATGCCAACTCACGTTCTTGCTGTCCTTTGAGGATAGGCCTCCC
>WNGS01007050.1:1928-16052 GCA_020271785.1 Procambarus virginalis
GGGGGTTGGATTGTGGGGTTTGCCCTTTCACGAACGTGTTAATATCATTTCTCTGACTGAACGTTTGTGTTTGTGTGTGTTGGTGTGTGTTTTTTTTTTTTTGCGTGGGAGTCAGCGTGTGTGCGTGCAATTACGTACATGGGCGTTCCGTGCGTGCTGTGCGTGCGTTTGTCTAACGAGTTCCGTAAGCGTGTGGTAACCTCTACCGGATAAATGAGCACTTTGAGATTTTATAATATATGCTTATCCTGAACAAGAAGTTGATAAATTTTACCTCACACCTGTACAACTGAATAATTGACCAGAGAGGGTGTGGTACACTACCAGTCTGCCTTTCTGCTCACAAACTAGATGAGTAATGACGACGTATGGATGACGATGGTGATCGTCCGTGTCGCCTCCCACGGTATTCACAATAGGCTAGTAGATGATGATGACAGTTCTTCTCTATCTCACACAAGCTTGTTAGTCAGTCACTGTATCGTTTGTGTGACAGTTCACTACCCTTTACTATTCCACTGATCTCAGTCACCACCCAACAACACAATCAGGCAGTTCCACGGGGTCGTCCACCTGGCCGTCAGGTCAGGCGCCCACGCGGTCCCTCCACACTGTATATGCACCGGTGCTGCCACTAGCTACCCTTTGTGTTTTCTTCGCATATCGCTGGCGATATACTATCTATGTTAGCACCCTGCTAGCAATACACACTGCGAGAGCCAAATCTATGATCTAGCCTCTATACTACTTCAATGTCCCAAGAAATTGACAATTTCCGCGGACCTCCACTAATCGTGTGTGTCTGCCATCGGCTGGCGGCCTACTAATCTGGCTGCTGTGGGGTGTGGTGTGGTGTGTGTGTGTTGTGGTGTTGTGTATGTTGATTGTGTGTGTGTGATGATGTGTGTGTGTGTGTGTGTGGGTGTGTGTCGGTTTGTGTGTGTGTACTCACCCTATTTCGTGTTGGTGGGGTTGAGTTGGTCTTTGGTACCACCCTCGCGTGTGTGTTTGCTGTGTGTGTCGTGGTGGTGTGTAATCACCATATTTGTGCTTGGGGGTTGAGCTTCTGGCCTCTTTGCGTCACAACTCGACGTGGTGTGTGTGCGGTGTGTGTGTGTGTGTGTGTGTGTGTGGTGGTCGTTGGTGTAGTGTGTGTGATGTGTGTGTAGTGTCGTTGGTGTGTTGTCGTGTTGTGTGTGTGTGGTTCGTGTGTTTGGTGTGTGTGTGTGTTTGTGTGTGTAGTGGTGGTGTGTGTGTGGTGTGGGGTTGTGGTCTGGTTGTGTGTCTCCATGTGCGTTGAGTAGGCTTGTCACTCAGTGTGTGTGTGTGTGGTGTGTGTTGTGTGTGGTTGTTGTTTGTGTGTGTGTGTCTGGTTGTTGTCCATATGGGTGTGTTGAGGGTGTCTGGTTGGTGGTAAAATAGGTGGTGTGTGTGTGTTTTTGGTTTTTTGTTGTCGGGGTGTTGGTGTGTTGGTGTGGTCGTGTTTTGTGTGTGGTGGTGTGTGTGTGTGTACTTGTTGTGTGTGTGGTGTGTGTCGTGTTGGTGTGTGTGTGTGTGTGGTGGTGGGTTGTGTCGTGTGGTGTGTCGTGTGTGTGTGTGTGTTGTGTGTACCTCCCTAATTGTACTCACCTATATTGTTGCTTGCGGGGGCTGAGCTTTGGCCTTTGGTCCCGCCTCTCAACTGTCATCAACGATGGGTACAGATTCCGTGAGACTATGGGCCTCTATCATATCTACATTGAAATGTGTATGTGAGTGCGAGCCC
This sequence comes from Procambarus virginalis, assembly GCA_020271785.1. Taxonomy (NCBI): domain Eukaryota; kingdom Metazoa; phylum Arthropoda; class Malacostraca; order Decapoda; family Cambaridae; genus Procambarus; species Procambarus virginalis. The sequence goes on from WNGS01007050.1 coordinate 3,694, forward strand.
CACACATCACTTCCTACGTGCATTCCATTTATTAAACTACTCTTACATTGAACAAATTCTTTCTAACTCTCGTGGTCATCTGGGATACTAAGTTTCCACCTGTGTTTTCCCTGGTTTCGTGTACCACACCGTGCTGAAGAGTTTGCCTTTTGTCCACCCTGTCAATTCCCCTGAGAATTTTGTTAGGTGGTTATCATGTCCCCCTTCTCGTTCTGTTTTCTAGGTGTGAGGTTCAGCTCTTTAGCTTTCCTCTAGCTCAATCTCCAAGTTCGGGACGAGCCGGGTGCATACCGCTGAATCTTCTCTAATTTGGTTTGTGTTAACTAGGTATCGGAATCCAGGCTGGAGCTGATACTCCAGGATTGGCTTACATATGTGGGTAACAGGGTTTGGAAGAAGATCCTTACACAGTTTATCTAAAGGCAGTATTGATGTTGAGCCAAGTCTAGGCATATGCCGCTGATGATATTCTTGATGATGTGGGCTTCATGGGGAAGTCGGTGGTGTGATATCTCAACCCCCAGATCTTTCTCTCTATTTGATTCTTTGCAGGATTTCACCTCCAGATGAGTACCTTTGTTCAGCCTCAACCTCCTCCCTTCTCCTAATTTAATCACCTTACACTTTCCCGAGTTGAACTTTAACAGCCTCATTTTCTAGGACCATTCCTCACCGTTTATCCAGGGTCATTGCCTGTGTTCTGCTTCTATCTTTCATCGTCTTGATTCTTCTCATAATTTTTGGCATCATCAGCAAAACTCGAAGGGAATGAGTCTATACCCTCCGGAAGATCCGTTTCAAATATATTAGAAACAGGATGGGTCCAGAGTACTGAGCCCTGTGGGACTTCCGCTGGTTGGGACATCTCGCCACTCTGATCTTCCCCCCCCTGCACCCGTACTCGCTGTTTCCTGTTGTTTAAGACTCCCTTATCCACGTGGAGCCCCTTCCGCTTTTTACTCCTGCACTCGTTGCTCCAACTTTTTAACAGCCTTTTGTGAAGGTACGTGTCAAAGGCTTTTTTGGCCAATCCAGGAAAATGCAGTACAGCCCACCCTTCTCTTTCTCTGCTATATTTTTGTGGCTTGGTCATAAAAATTCCCTATAAACCCTGTGAGGCACGACTTACCACCTGCCTGAACCCCCCATGTTGGCTGGTTGGTACAAAGTTATTTCCCTCCAGATGCTCTACGAGCTTTTCCTCACGATCTTCTCCCATCACCTGCATGGTATACAAGTTAGGAAACTGGAACCTGTTAATTTCAGTGCCTTCTTGCTGTCACCCTTTTTGTTATTAGTTGGGACACGTTGATGCTGTCCTTCCACAACTTTCTGGTAATCCTCCTGATTTCCTAGATGTTATAAAACCATGAGGAGAGAGTGGCACACTAGAGTGCTTCTGCACCTTCCTTTAGTATCCATGTGAGGATTCTGTCACAGCCCAACAAGCCTTTGTCACATCCAGCTCCAGAAGACACCTTTCTGACCTCATCACTGGTGAGGTCAAATTCCTCCAAGGCTCTCTTGGTTTGCCGCCTCCTCCATTTAGTTGCAGCGAGCTTCTCCTTATTCTTATTGTGAAGAGCCTCCTGGATCTTTTGTTGAGTTCTTCACACACCTCCCTTGTCATTCTATGTGTATCTGTTTTCCGCTTTTCGCAGCTTCTATCACTTGTTCCTTCACTGCCGTTTTCCACCTGATGTGGCTGATGGAGCAGCTTGGGTTGGGTCTTGGCTTTACTCGCTATGTCATTTTCAAACTGTCTCTCTGCTTCCCTCCTCACTACTGATGTACTCATTGATCTGGCCCAATCTGGAATTTCTCTACCTGCTACTCTGGTGTGTTCTGTTATTCTGTAGTTCCTCATGTTCTTTGACTCAGTTGCTTCGCTACCTCAGATTCCTGGTTGAACCAATGGGATTTTCTGTTGTTTCTTCGTTTTTCTCCTTTTTTTGGACGAAATAGATAAACCTGTCGACAGCTTGTGGCACTTCTGGGTGACAAATCCATCATGACCTGCCACTATTCTTGTCCTCTAAGTTCTGATTTCCCTCCGGTATTCCATCTGCTTGGGGTAGTATGTCCTCCCAAATCGCTCCCACAGACTGACCTTGAATGGCATTGACTGCACAGATCTTCGTGCACAAAACCTATCTCTCTTAACCTGGCATAAGTTCCTGGCATTTGGTGATCTCCAGAATGCCCACTTAAACGGAATACGCTTATTATATACGGAGGTCCGCCGTATGTCCAGCACAGGAGTAGATAGAGGGAAGTAAGTCATACTTGCTCACCATAGGGTTCCCCAGTGAGTACTGGCCCCATGGAGGAGAGTTTGTGAGAGAGGGAAGCGCCCAGCAAGCGTCTGACCTCTGGGAGTCAACCTCAACCGGGCGCATGGAGAATAACAGCTATGAGTGTCGTTGTTCATGACGTCACTCCTGCTAGCTCATCGAACGAGCTAATATGATTGGGTTCACGCTCTGTTGCTGCAATGCTCATTGATCAAATTGTAAACTTCTTTTGTGTTGTGTGCCACGAGATGCCGGGCACCCTTGCAAACTCAGCTTAGTGGGAGGAGATCTCATGAACCAGTGTGGACGTGTTCTGTGTCTACCGGCAAATAGACTGATCACAGTCTATCCCTCACCGTCAAGTTAATCAGCGTCTTTGCGAATAACCACACACTCGCCAGAATCAGGAGTGGGAATATATTGTTTAGAGGCCTAAAAGTGACCAATCTCAGAGCGAAACAGACTGGTACAGGAACCCCTGGTGACAAAGATCGTTCTGAGTGACCTAGAGTGAACTAAGGCAGTTCCGCCGCCTAAGTAATCGTGTGTGACTTTACCACAGTGTACCTGCTTACACAGTGTACAGTGTAGTGCATTGTACCGCCGCCAGCCGCCGCAAGCCGACGCCCCGCCAGCCTACGCCAGCCGACGCCAGCCGGCGCCAGCCGCCGCCCTCACTTTGACGTGACGTCACCACCTTAGAACCGCCCAGTGACAGTGTGTGCGCGTGGTCTGTCTGTTAAGCATAAGCACGCCCCTACTCACGAAATCAAAGATACTGCGAGTATACCCTCCATGTCTTAGAGCGAAACCAGCTATCAGGCCCCCTACGAGTGCTTGCATAAACGAGTCTGAGTGAGTGCGTAAGGAAAAAGGTACCCTATCTGTAATTACAAGATCTGGTCATTGTTTTATTGGTCTGTGTTGATCTGACGGATCAACCACAGTTCTCACCTATACCTGTCGCAGGTTATAGGTGAATCGACGGTGAATGCGTTGTTATCTGTGTGGTATAACGGCATTTCAATCGTCTGTGGATGTGAGCTTAACATACACCACACATTTTAGTTATTGTGTTATTGTGTTCTTGTGTGCATTGCATCCATCATTACGAGTATCCGGTGGAACTTGTGATCCCGTTGCATACCTGCAGTTAGGTTTGCCGTGTTAGTGATTGGCTATCAACTGTGTTAAATTAGGTGTCTCTCCACGAGTGAATACGAGTCGTTTAGCCAGAAGTCAAGAGTCTCGCTAATGCAACCATACCCTTTCTGACACCAATCTAAAGTAATCAAGCACCGGCTGTATTGAGTGTTTGTAGTTAAGTTAGTAAATAAACTACTGTTAAGCTTTATGCGGTGTTCGTTTGAACCACTTATGAATTAATGCTAATTTTACTTAAGCCTTCAGCTCTAGGTGTATTCAACACCGAGTCGCCTGAGTCACTAAACTATAAATTTGATGAGAACCCTAGGAGTCACTTAAAGTGTTAAATCCATTGAAGAGACTCCAACGACCAACGTGGAGCAGGACCAGGTGAGGATAGTCTGAGATTTATATCCCGATCGTTGAACCAATCATCCAGGGTACATATCGAACTAGACCGCATGTTCAAATCTCTTAGGCCTATGTACAGGTTGGCTCTCGTATTTCTATTTTTGCTCAATCCGATTTAAGCTTCGTGAAGCGTCGCCCACATGTACATTGGCGACGTATACGCATTGCAGTCGTGACAGATCAAAAAAAAAGAATAACCCCCACAACCCTGAGGAAGCTCCGCTCTAGTCATATTAGTTATCTTCGGGAATTCAGTACTTGTTTCCATCAACTCACTCCTAACCACTACATGATGTTTACCCTGCAAGTCCCTAGTTTTCTTTTTACATCATGCTCTCCAATCTACACTACCTTCAAGCTGGTCCTTCACATTTTACTCTGTTTTTGTTCTTGGTGTGTATCTGATTTCCTGCAGACTATCTTTTGTACCTGTACTGGTGTTGATCGGTAATTGGGTCGAAACAAGATTTTCCTCTTGAAGCTATACCGAAGAGGAAAATATGACGAGATGCGGAGCTTCCTCAGGGGTGTGGGGGTTTTCTTTTTTTTTTGCTGTCACGACTGCTATGCGTACGTCGCCAATGTACATGTGGGAGACGGTTCACGAAGCTGTCGGAATTAGCAAAATAGAAAATACCAGAGCAACCGTACAGGGCCTGGGAGCACGGTCGCGTTAGAGTCCTTGTGGGTCTCTTCTCAGACTAGCCTCACCTGGTCCTGCTCCACGGTGGTCGTTGGAATCTCCTCAATGATGTACACTTTAAGGGACTCCTAGGGTCCTCATCAAATTTATAGTTTAGTGACTTACAGGCAACTCGGTGGTGAAGACACCTAGAGCTGAAGGCTGGAGTAAGATTTGCAGTATTCAGAAGTGGTTCAACGGAAACACCGCAATAAAGCTTAACAGTAGTTTATTTACTAACTTAACACTAATACACAGGGTGCTTGATTTACTTTAGATTGGCGTCAGCAAAGCTATGGTTGCATTAGCGAGACTCTGACATCTGGCTCATCGACTCGTATCCACTCGTGGAGAAACACCTAATTTAACACAGTTGACAGCCAATCACTAACACGGCAACCTAACTGCCGGTATGCAAAGGGATCACAAGAGTTCCAACCGGGTACTCGGTAATGATGATATGCAATAAACACAACAATAATCACACAATAACTAAATTTGTGGTGTATGTGAAGCTCACATCCACAGACGAGTGAAATGCCGTGATACCACCCACACAGATAAACACACGCATTTCACCGTCGATTCACCTATAACCTGCGACAGGTATAGAAGGTTAGAACTGTGGTTGATCCCTCAGATCAACACAGGCAGACACAATAAAACAATGACAAGATCCTGTACTTACAGATAAGGTACCCTTTCCTTACGCACTCACTCAGACTCGTTTATACAAGCACTCGTAGGGTGCCTGATAGCTGGTTTCGCTCGTAGACACGGAGGGTACTCGCAGTCTCTTGAGATGAGTTCGTGAGTAGGGGCGTGCTGTATGCTTAACAGACAGACACACGCGCACACACTGGCAATGGCGGTGCTAAGGTGGTGACGTCACGTCAAAGTGAGGGCGGCGGCTGGCGTCGGCTGGCGGCGGCTGGCGGCGGCTGGCGGCGGCTGGCGGCGGCTCTGCGGGCAGTACACATGCACATACACTGTACACTGTGGTACAGGTACACTGTGGTAAAGTCACACAAGATTACTTAGGCGGCTGAACTGCCTTAGTTCACTCTAGGTCACTCACGACGATATTTGTCACCAGGGGTTACCTGATACAGTCTGTTTCGCTCTGGAGATTTGTCACTTTAGGCTTCTAAACAATATATTCCCACTCGTGATTCTGGCGAGGGGGTGGTATATCGCAAAGACGGTGAGTTAACTTGACGGTGAGGGATAGACTGTGATCAGTCTATTGGCCGGTAGAACAGAACACGTCCTCTGGGTATGGTCTCTCTCCCGTGAATGGGTTTTGCAAGATGGTGCCGGGCATCTCGTGGCACACAACACAAAAGAAGTTACAATTTGACCAATAGCATTGCAGCAAATGAGCGTGAACCAATCATATTAGCTCGTTCGATGAGCAGTAGCAGGAGTGACGTCATGAACACGTCATAGCTGTTATTCTCCATGCGCCGGTTGAGGTTGACCCCAGAGGTCAGACGCTGCTGGCGCCTTCCCTCTCTCACACTCTCCTCCAGGCCATGTACTCACTGACCCTATGGTGGCAAGTATGCTTAGCTCCCTGTATCTACTTTGTGCCTGGACATACGGCGGCCTACGTATCATAAAAGTGTTCCTGGTTAAGTGGGCATTCTGGAGATACCCAACATGCCAGGAAACTATCCAGGATTAAGAGAGATAGGTTTTGTGCACGAAGATCTGTGCACTGCAATGCCATTCAAGTCAGCTGTGGGAGCATCTTGGGAGACATACTCCCACAAGGGGAATACCATGGGAAACAGAACTTAGAGACAAGAATGTGCAGGTCATGATGGATTTTGTCACCCAGAAGTGCCAGGAAGCTTCAGACAGGTTTATCCCCGTCCAAAAGGAGAAAAACGAAAAACAACAGAAAAACCCATGGTTCAACCAGGAATGCAAGGTAGCGAAGCAACTGAGTAAAAGAACATGGAGAAACTACAGAAATAACAGAACACCAGAGAGCAGGGAGAGATACCAGAGGGCCAGAAATGAGTACCTCAGAGTGAGGAGGGAAGCAGAGAGACAGTTTGAAAATGACATCGCGAGTAAAGCCAAGACCCAACCAAAGCTGCTCCACAGCCACATCAGGAGGAAAACAGCAGTGAAGGAACAAGTGATGAAGCTGCGAAAAGCGGAGAACAGATACACAGAGAATGACAAGGAGGTGTGTGAAGAACTCAACAAGAGATTCCAGGAGGTCTTCACAATAGAACAAGGAGAAGCCCCTGCACTAAATGAGGAGGCGGCAAACCAAGCAACCTTGGAGGAATTTGACCTCACCAGTGATGAGGTCAAAAGGTGTCTGCTGGAGCTGGATGTGACAAAGGCTGTTGGGCCTGACAGAATCTCACCATGGATACTAAAGGAAGGTGCAGAAGCACTAAGTGTGCCACTCTCTATGGTGTATAACAGGTCACTGGAAACAGGAGACTTACCAGAAAGTTGGAAGACAGCTAACGTGGTCCCAATATACAAAAAGGGTGACAGGCAAGAGGCACTGAATTACAGGCCAGTTTCCTTAACTTGTATACCATGCAAGGTGATGGAGAAGATCGTGAGGAAAAGGCTCGTAGAGCATCTGGAGGGAAATAACTTTGTAACGCACCACCAACATGGGTTCAGGGATGGTAAATCGTGCCTCACAGGTTTAATAGAATTTTATGACCAAGCAACAAAAATTAGGCAGGAAAGAGAAGGGTGGGCCGACTGCATTTTCCTGGATTGCCAAAAAGCCTTTGACACAGTACCGCACAAAAGGCTGTTAAAAAAGTTGGAGCAACAGGCAGGAGTAAAAGGGAAGGTGCTCCAGTGGATAAGGGAGTACTTAAGCAACAGGAAACAGCGAGTAACGGTGAGGGGGGAGACATCAGAGTGGCGAGATGTCACCAGCGGAGTCCCACAGGGCTCAGTACTTGGACCCATCCTGTTTCTAATATATGTGAACGATCTTCCGGAGGGTATAGACTCATTCCTCTCAATGTTTGCTGATGATGCAAAAATTATGAGAAGAATCAAGACGGATGAAGATAGACAGAGACTACAGGATGACCTGGATAAACTGGAGGAATGGTCTAGAAAATGGCTGCTAAAGTTCAACTCGGGAAAGTGTAAGGTGATGAAATTAGGAGAAGGGAGCAGGAGGCTGAACACAAGGTATCATCTGGGAGGTGAAATCCTGCAAGAGTCAAATAGAGAGAAAGATCTGGGGGTTGATATCACACCGAACCTGTCCCCAGAAGCCCACATCAAAAGAATATCATCAGCGGCATATGCTAGACTGGCCAACATAAGAACTGCCTTTAGAAACTTGTGTAAGGAATCTTTCAGAACCCTGTATACCACTTATGTAAGACCAATCCTGGAGTATGCAGCTCCAGCCTGGAGTCCATACCTAGTTAAACACAAGACAAAGTTAGAGAAGATTCAGCGGTATGCCACCAGGCTCGTCCCGGAACTGAGAGGATTGAGCTACGAGGAAAGGCTAAAGGAGCTGAACCTCACATCCCTGGAAAACAGAAGAGTAAGGGGAGACATGATAACCACCTACAAAATTCTCAGGGGAATTGACAGGGTGGACAAAGGCAAACTCTTCAGCACGGGTGGGACACGAACAAGGGAACACAGGTGGAAACTTAGTACCCAGATGAGCCACAGAGACGTTAGAAAGAATTTTTTCAGTGTCAGAGTAGTTAATAAATGGAATGCACTAGGAAGTGATGTGGTGGAGGCTGACTCCATACACAGTTTCAAATGTAGATATGATAGAGCCCAGTAGGCTCAGGAATCTGTACACCAGTTGATTGACAGTTGAGAGGCGGGACCAAAGAGCCAAAGCTCAACCCCCGCAAGCACAATTAGGTGAGTACAATTAGGTGAGTACACACACACACACACACACACACACCACGACACACACACACACACACACACACACACACACACACACACACCACACACACACACACACCACGACACACACACACACACACACACACACACACACCACGACACACACACACACCACGACACACACACACACACACCACGACACACACACACACACACACACCACACACACACACACACACACACACACACACGTCGAGGTGGGACCAAAGAGCCAAAGCTCAACCCCCGCAAGCACAAATAGGTGAGTACACACACCACGACACACACACACACACACACACACACACACACACACCACGACACACACACACACACACACACACCACGACACACACACACACACACACACACCATGACACACACACACACACCACGACACACACACACACACACCACGACACATACACACACACACACCACGACACACACACACACACACACACACACACACACACACACACACACACGTCGAGGTGGGACCAAAGAGCCAAGCTCAACCCCCGCAAGCACAAATAGGTGAGTACACACACCACGACACACACACAAACACACACGTCGAGTGGGACCAAAGAGCCAAAGCTCAACCCCCGCAAGCACAAATAGGTGAGTACACACACCACGACAGACACAGACACACACACACACACACACACACACACACACACACACACATACATACATACATACATACATACATACATACATACATACCACACACACACACACACACACACCACACACACACACACACACACACACACACGCAGCCACAGTAGTAGGCCGCCAGCCGATGGCAGACACACACGATTAGTGAGGTCCGCGGAAATTCGTCAATTTCTCAGGACATTGAAGGAGTATAGAGGCTAGATCATAGTATTTGGCCTCTCGCAGTGTGTAGCTAGCAGGGTGCAACATAGCATAGTATATCGCCAGCGATAGTGCGAAGAAACCAAAGTGGAGCTAGTGGCATCACCGGTGCATAGTGTGGAGGACCGCGTGGAGCGACCTGACCTGACGGCCAGGTGGGACAACCCGCCATGGAACTGCCTGATTGTGTTTGTTGGGTGGTGACTGTGATCAGTGGAATAGTAAAGTAGTGAACTGTAACACAACGATACAGTGACTGACTAAAAAGCTTTGTGTAGATAAAGAAGAACTGCCATCATCAATCTACTAGCACTTAGTGAATCACCAAGTCGGGAGGCGACAACGGAGCACCATCGTCAACCATACATCGTCATTACTCATCTAGTTGTGTGAGCAGAAAGGCAGACTGGTATGTACCCCCTCTCTGGTCAATTAATCAGGTGTACAGTGTGAGGTAAAATTTTATCAAATTCTTGTTCAGGATAGCATATATATTAAAAATCTCAAAGTGGCTCATTTTCGGTAGAGGTTACCGCTTACGGGAACTCGTGACACATGCACGCACGCCCATGTACGTATGCACGCACACACGCACGCACACGCAAAAAAAAACACACACACACACACACAAACACAAACGTTCAGTCAGGGAAGAAAGGATTAACACCGTTCGTGGAAAGAGGCAAGACCCCACTATATCCCACCCCCTCTCTTACCCCCCCATCTGACCTGATCTGACCTGGTCGCCACCACCGTCCCCCCCACCCCCCAGTCCCCCGCATCCCCCTTACACATACTCTCCCTCTCTCTCTCCCACTCTCTCCCCCCCCTCTCTCTCTCTCTCTCTCTCTCTTTCTTTCTCTCTCTCTCTCTCTCTCTCTCTCTCTCTCTCTCTCCCACCTCGCTCTGCCCGTCTGACAAATCCTATCACGGCACAACTAGGAACAGGGTCAAGCATGACAGCCAGAGGCAACAGGGGATCAGGGAAAAGTTCAGGTGACGAAATGAAGGAAATGTGCACCCAGTTTCTGGAGGACATTAAGAGTGAGATGCAGGAAATGAAGAATAAAATAAGCAACCTAAAAAGAGAGCTGACAGCAGCAAAGGAGGAGATTAGAGCCCTCAAAGAGAACAGTATCGATGCTGAGACTCAGATAACCATCCAGGGAGAAGGTGGTAATAGTATTTTGGAAGAGAATGCCACAATAAAAGCAACATTTGCAGAAATGCTAAAAAAACAACTCTGAAGTAATGTCTGCAGTGATGGAGGTAGCCATGAAAGCAGCCACCTCACAGGAAGCGGCACACTCCACTAGCCAGCTATTGGAAAGGAAAAAATCAGTGGTAGCTGTAGGTATTAAAGAGCAGGAAGGCTCTAATAGGAAAGAGTGGAATGATAAGGACAAAGCGGCAGTGAATAAAATACTGAAGGCACTAGACATGGAAGGGGCTGAGCATAATATTGAGAAGGTTTTCAGGTTAGGCTGGTACAAAAAAGACCGAAACCGTGTGTTAAAGATAGTGTTTGCAAACGAGAATACAAAGGACACGATTCTAACAAAGAAAAGCCACCTGCAACATGCGGGAGAATTAAAAAAAGTATTCCTCCAGAGGGACATGACGAGGGAGGAGAAGGCCATGGCGGCAGAAGCAAGGAAGAAGCGCAGGGCGAAAGGGGAAAACCAGGAAACCACAGCTCCCAACACATCACCCCCAGATGCGATGGGGGAACCCACAACCAGCTACCCAGTAACACCAGCGGGGAGGACAACCCCACCACCCTCCTCTACATAGAAAAAAAACCCTTTCCTTCCTGTCCTCCCGCTCCTTTCACCCCATATCCTCCCTGTCCCTCCCCCTTCACTTGACCCCCAACCCTCATCCCAGTATCCTCTGCAACCCTGGTATCCACCTCACAAATCCTCACACCCATGGCACAGCTTCCTCCACCAGCAGAACACTCACCAAGGAGAAGATTTGAGAAGGGACAGAAGAAAGTGAGCCTCAAGGCAATGTACACTAATATAGATGGAATTACAAATAAAGCAAATGAACTAGGAGAATGGGAACTAGAGGAAAAACCAGACCTGTCCTAAAAATAGTCCTGTGTTCCCACAGGACTATTATGTTATGAGGAAAGAGAGAGAAGGAAGAGGTGGTGGTGGTGTAGCCCTGATGGTAAGAAAAGGCTGGGATTTTGAGGAGTTGGTTGTTTAGGGAAGTGAAGGTTTCAGTGACTACATAATAGGAACAATAACAACTGGAGGGCAAAAAATTATAGTCGTAGTCATGTATAATCCACCACCAAATGACAGAAGACTCAGACAGGAATATGATAGAAACAATATGGCCACCATTAACATAATAGAGAGAGCCGCTTCCGTTGCTAGCAGGAATGGATCTGGACTACTAATCATGAGAGACTTCAACCATGGGAAGATAGATTGGGAGAACAGAGACCCGCATGGAGGACCAGAAACATGGAGAGCTAAGCTGCTGGACGTAGCAACAAACTTTCTAAGCCAGCACATCAAGGATCCAACAAGAATGAGAGGAGAAGATAAACCAGTAATGCTTGATTTGATATTTACCCTAAATGAGTGGAATATAAGGGAAGTTAAGATGGAAGCGCCCTTGGGAATGAGTGACCACAGTGTATTGAACTTTGAGTACCTGGTAGAGCTAGGAATTATCCACCCCGAAAAAGAACTAGGAAACAAAAGGCTGGCATACCGAAAGGGAAATTATGAGGAGATGAGAAGCTTCCTAAGGAAAATATCTTGGGACACAGACCTCAGAGCTAAGTCTGTACAAGATATGATGGACTATGTCACCCAAAAGTGTCAGGAGGCAGTAAGCAGAAACATCCCGGCCCAAAAGGAAAATCCGAGAAGCAAAAGAAGAATCCATGGTATAATAGGGCATGTATTGAAGCAAAGAAACTGAACAAAAGGGCGTAGAGGAACTTCCAGGATAACAGAACACCAGAAAGCAGAGAGAGATACCAGAGGACC
>WNGS01007051.1:0-10003 GCA_020271785.1 Procambarus virginalis
TTTATGAGGTTACAGTTAAATAATGGGGAATCGTGCTACTGATCCCATAATCTCGCGCCATGGGTGTTACCCCACTCCCACTAGAGTAACCACATACACCCCCAGGGAGCTCTCCTAGTCATGCCTCAGGACCGGTCATCACTATTTGACCTTGGACCCAAGGGGAGAGGAGAAGGCCCAGCCCACACTGCTAACCTCAGTTCCTGCAGTATGTGACTGTCCGGTACCGGGCCTGCCCCCTATGCATGCAGAGAATTTGCCGGACTTCCGGCCGTAGATCATACTTCAAAGATCAATTCTATAGTATGACTGCCGAGTTCCTTGTCCGAAACTCGGGAAGGGATCACACTGCGATGGGTAATTCTTCCTCTCACCTTCTGGTCGCCAACTGGGTAATTCTCTCTCTGCATCCCAGCAACGCCGTTAGATCGAATATATATTTACAGCAGCCCAGGACCTTTCTACATACTGCCAGTACTAAGAATTCAAACGTACCGTCATGTTGCCAACTCAGGGTCACTCTCTAGGGAATGCCAGTACCAGTATTCGAATCTAATGTCATGTTGTCAACACAGGGTCGGTCTCTCTATTTAATGCCAGTACCAGTACAGTATTATCACATATCATTCATCCAAAAAGCTCAGTGAGATGGAGGTTACATCAAAAGCAGTGATAAAATAAAAGTTTACTAAAAGTAAACATCAAACACACGAGGTATATATATAGACCTTCGGAAATAATATTAATAATGGTGACAGAAGCACTCCTCTGGTGGCTGCCAACATCTCGCATCAGCTGATCGAGTTAAAAGGATCCCTGGCTCCCTCACTGGGGCGACTCCATCAGCAGAGCTCTTCAGTCCTCCACAGGCTGGCCACTCGCTGTCTTCACCAATCAGTTGAATGATATATATGTTCTGTCTCACAGCCTAATCTACTCCTATGACTTGTATGCACTCTAATAAATGCCTAAGCATAACAATAGGATTGTTGCCTAACAATCAAATGAAATATGGGAGGGAAAAGTGATCTACCTTAACATATCCTGTCCTCAGATGCCTGGGCTCCAGTCGTCGTTCGCTGGGCACTCTGTTCCTCAGCGTTCCAGAAGCGTCACCAGTCCGTAGGCGTCGTGAAGATCCTCGTCACCTCCGTGCTCATTCCCTGAGTGAAGTTCCTGGGCGTTGACTCGTCCAGTCGTCACTGCACATGTCATCCCTCAAGCACTCCATCACCGAGACCACCCACTCATGGATCAGGATGCATCTTCTCCCTTCCGAGTTCCTGGTGGATGTGATCCAATCACAAAAGCTCTGAATGCTTTGGAGTTCCACTGACGGCGAGTCTCTCACTCCTCCAGCCGTAGTAACGCTCTCTCGACTTCTCCAAGACTAATCAGCTCACAGTCCATGGCGCCCTTACACCGCTGGAATAGACTTACTCGCACTTCCCTGAAGTACTGCAGTCCTTGATAGTCACTATATACTTGTCAGCCTGTGTATATCCACTTAGGGAGGCTCCTAGACCTCGGAACTCGAGAGCTTGATCGGCGCCCGTCTTCTCTCAACGAAGCGCCAAATATCTCTGAGTGCCTGGCGCTCTGCAGGCGGCGGGCTAGGTCTACCGGTGACGTCACAGACCCAGGGGCAAGCTCTGATTAGTCAATCTAGACCTGTGACGTCAGCCAGCCAATCACCGACCGGCGGGCGCTGCACACAAAATGGTGGATTGCAGGCAGGGATGGCGCCATTTGTTGTACCTGGGGTGTGACTTTTTCACTTCCCTGAAATTTACAAATGCAAATTTCTCCCCAAATAAGCAACCATTTTGGCAGCTTCGTACTTCAACAGATTTCCTGCATCTCAGAGAACCTGCAGGTAAGCTGATATGACTCCTACAGCTGGCATATTGGAGAAACTGGAAAGGGCACCGTCACAGTTTCGAGTTTGAAGATGATATGAATAATCCCGTTATTATAGATGAAGTTATTCTTTCAATTATTGACAATGGCTTATATCTCAGCAAAACATTAGATCCAAATATAAATACTTCAAAATCAATGAATATAGATGATATTTTCAGATATATCCAAAGACGTTATGAATATACTAGAATTATCATCGCCTAATGTAGTTTATTTATCAAACATCAGATTCATCACTCTCAAAAGCCTATGTTATAATGAGATGTTAGTATTAAAGAAAACAAATACCTTTTTACCAAATATAACATCCCGAATTAATGGGGAAACTTTAGAAAAGTTAATTTAAGTGATCTTACAAATAAAAGTTCAGTTTTTATCTAGCCTAATTATTCTGTTGAAATTAGGAATCCAACTCAGTATTTTTAGGGGGTTGAATAAAAAGTATATATACATACTTCGATTCCTCCCGGTTTATGTAATGTAGTCCATGTTGAGCAAAATTTTTATGATACCCTGTCATTTGAACAATATGAAAAACTTTTTACTCCGCTCAAAAAAGAAGGATGTATATGGTAAAGTGAAGCAAGTATTTTTCGGGTAAATAAATTTAACAAACATCAACAAATATTTTATCCAAATGCTCTTTAAAAAGTACTTTATAAATAATAGTAAATGTGACATGTAATATGTTACAACAGGAAATCTTTTAACATCCTTTCTTTTATAATAATACATCTTTTTATAATATTTTCATCATACATCTTTTAGGAAATACGATCACGCCACTGCAGTGGGAAGTTTCTACTGCCCCTAGACAGACTAGTGCCGGAATAGTGCCCCTGGCAGTCTGGGTTCGAGTCACTTCTGGGGTGTGTAGTTTTCAGTTGCATATTGGCATGGAGACCATTCAAGCTTGTTCGCATATTATATATATAATATATATATATATATATATATATATATATATATATATATATATATATATATATATATATATATATATATATATATATATATATAAACTGAAAACTCACACCCCAGAAGTGACTCGAACCCATACTCCCAGAAGCAACGCAACTGGTATGTACAGGGACGCCTTAAACCACTTGACCATCACGACCGGACATAAGGAAGTGATAGCCGAGGCTATATGAACCACTTCCCCGCCGGCACTCGGATGGTAATCTTGGGCATAGCATTTTTATCAAATCACCTCATTTTTTGGGGCAACACGTGAGGAACACAAATGCAAACAAGCCTGAATGGTCCCCAGGACTAGATACAACTGAAAACTCACACCCCAGAAGTGACTCGAACCCATACTCCCAGGAGCAACGCAACTGGTATGTACAGGGACGCCTTAAACCACTTGACAATCACGACCGGACATAAAGAAGTGATAGCCGAGGCTATATGAACCACTTCCCCGCTGGCACTCGGATGGTAATCTTGGGCATAGCATTTTTATCAAATCACCTCATTTTTTGGGGCAACACGTGAGGAACACAAATGCAAACAAGCCTACCCCAGAGTCACTTCTGGGGTGTGAGTTTTCAGTTGTATCTAGTCCTGGGGACCATTCAGGCTTGTTTGCATTTGTGTTCCTCACGTGTTGCCCCAAAAAATGAGGTGATTTGATAAAAATGCTATGCCCAAGATTACCATCCGAGTGCCGGCGGGGAAGTGGTTCATATAGCCTCGGCTATCACTTCCTTATGTCCGGTCGTGATGGTCAAGTGGTTTAAGGCGTCCCTGTACATACCAGTTGCGTTGCTCCTGGGAGTATGGGTTCGAGTCACTTCTGGGGTGTGAGTTTTCAGTTGTATCTAGTCCTGGGGACCATTCAGGCTTGTTTGCATATATATATATATATATATATATATATATATATATATATATATATATATATATATATATATATATATATATATTTGATTTTATACCTGCACTGGGTCAGGTGATAAGATAATAAATGTGAAAACAAAAGGGGATACAAAGGGGATATAAGTGGGGTCACACATATGAACATAGGAATATAGGTAACCGCAGAAGGCCCGTTGGCCCATACGAGGCAGCTGGCATCTACATACAAAGATTAATCCAGTGTAATTGGCCTGTTATGTAGAACATTGTCTTCTGTGTTGGCATCGTTATGTTCTGGTCTTGTCCTTACTCTCATGGTGGGTAGGGTAAATAGTTCCGTGATTTGGGTGTTCATGGTAGGTTGTTCTATTCTTGTGTGGATTGCTTCAAGAATTTGTAATCTTCTTGCATCATGTGTTTTGTCTATTATGCATGTATTTTTGTTCAACATTTCTCTTGTTAGGGTGATGTCATGGGCTTGTCTCATGTGGTTCCTAGGGGCACCGGATTGAAGATGGCATGTCAAACGCCTCGTCAGCTTGGTCGACGTCATACCTATGTACTTCGATTGAAGGTTACATCCTTCGTGGGGGCAAGTGTACATGTATACAACGCTTGACTGCTGTAGAGGGTTCTCTGTCGGCTTCGGGCTGTTTTTGATAAGGAGTTCGGAAGTCTTCTTGGTTTTATAGATATTATCAGGTTTATGTTTTGGTTAGGAGTAGTGCTTTTTACTCATTTACGGATTATTTCTTTCATTATTCTTTCCTCTTTTATATGTTCACTGTGCATGGTTGATTTGTAGTATAATTTTATTGGAGGTATTGTGGTTTCTGCTCTAGGTTCTTGATTATACCAGCGGTCCAAGTGTCTTCTTATAGCAGCGTTTATTTCCGCGTTTCTATATCCGTTGTTCACCAATACCTGAGTTACTCTTTCAAACTCTCTACTCACGAACATATAAAAGAGGAAAGAATAATGAAAGAAATAATCCGTAAAGGTCTATTTCACTATATAGTCGACACAGGAACCGCGGTTTTGGAACAGTTAATCACATAGCAGTCGTTTTAAAATTTATTGATTTAATAAGCTTTACCAAAAGTCTTAAGGTAGGTAAAAGTCTCTATTAATAGACAGTTATTACTCAATATCATTACATTTACAAAAGAGTAAACCCGAGATAAAGCTTTATTTAAAGTAATTAAATTAACAGTGTAACTTTGCCTATTTAGATAATTAGCAAATATAGACTATTCTACCAACAGGATACAATGTGATAAAATAACTAATCATCTAGAGTAACTTGCCTGTAAGTCTGGCGCAGGTAACCTCATGCACAGGACTGTCCAGGTGACTAATTTAGTAAAACCAATGAGGCGGGCGCTGAGCAGCACCTCTCCCCACGCCGGCCCGCGCCACACTGCCCGCCGCGCCTCTTGACTAGCTTGGCCTGATGGGTCAACTACCTGTGACGTCATTCACCTCACCTGACATGAGGCCGCCTCGCATACAAATAATTCACAAGTAAAGTCACTTCAACAATATTAATATAGAGTTTATTTCTATTAATGTGAAGTATGAGCAAGTGTGAGTATGTATAATAGCACATACTTCACTACTGGACATTAAACCCACTACCACACCCACCTGGTACCTTGGAAGCTCCATAACGCCTTCTGTTGAGCTCAACCCCCGCAAGCATTACTAGGTGAATACAACTAGGTGAATACAAGAGGGTTTACCGGCAGTGACCATTACCTGTAGCTCCCTCATGCTCACCTGTAGCTCCCGCGGACACACCTGCAATAGAAAGACCCTATTAAGTATGTTTCGAGCAAATTAACTAGTGTATAAGACTTTAAAATATCTGTTCACATATATACAAGTACAAATACGTAAAGGATATTTGTAGACTTTCTGGAAATATAAAAGGAATAGAATGCAATCACAACCATTCCCCTCAAAAATGTATAAATATACTAAGGAAAGCAAAATGTAGCTTTGATTCAACTTGTAGTTTTCTCCATCCTGACATGTAGGAATCCTCACTCGAGGAAAAAAAATGCTACGCCCTCAGCTGTCCATACTTTCATATGGAAGGAACAAAACGCTAAACAGTGGCAAGCAAAAATGGCTTTGGAGAAAAGCCAACAATTTATTTTATACCCAGGCGAAAGAGGTTTCAAAAGGTAGAACAGTATGTATGGAACTGGTTGACCCACTTGCATACCAGAATCACACATGCAATTACACCCCACAACAGAGCTACAGTTACAACAGGCAACAACCCTGCAACAACAACCCTGTAAAACTCAAACCAAACAAATCCCCAGGGCCGGATGAAGTGTTTGCCAGAGTGCTGAAAGAATGCAAAGAGGAGCTTTGTGACCCACTGTCAATCATATTTAATAAATCAATAGAGTCAGGCACAGTGCCAGAGTTTTGGAAAGTTGCTAATGTGATACCAGTTTTTAAGAAAGGAGATAGATCACTTGCGTCTAACTATCGACCAATTAGCTTAACGTTTATTGTGGGAAAGTTACTCGAATCTATAATAGCAAATAAAATTCGTCTTCATCTTGAAAAACATAAATTAATAATTGAGTCGCAACATGGTTTTATAAAGGCCGTTCATGTTTAACAAATTTGTTATCTTTTTATTCTAGCATAGTTGAGGCAGTTGATAGTGGTAAGGATTGTGATGTTGTGTACCTTGACTTTAGCAAAGCTTTCGATACAGTGCCACATGAAAGACTGATTAAAAAGATAGAGGCTCATGGTATTGGGGGTGCTATATTAAGCTGGATTAGGGCATGGCTATACCAAAGGAAACAGAGTTAGTATAAATGGAGTCAAGTCAGAGTGGGAAAATGTTGTAAGTGGAGTGCCTCAAGGCTCTGTCTTGGGACCTCTGTTGTTTATATATATATAAATGATTTAGATTCAGGTTTGAGTAGCAACATTTGCAAATTTGCCGATGATACGAAAATCGGTAGGGAAATTAATTCGGAGGAGGACTCACTATCACTTCAAGTTGATCTAGATAGGGTTTTGAAATGGTCAAAGGACTGGCAGATGCAGTTTAATGCTGATAAATGTAAAGTTCTGAAGCTAGGTAATGATGATAGAGTTACAAGATACGAGCTAGATGGTGTTGAGATTGCGAAGTCGGATTGCGAAAGGGATCTGGGAGTTATAATTAGTAAGAATTTAAAACAAAAGGATCAATGCATAAATGTTCGTAATAAGGCAAATAGGACACTCGGATTTATTAATCGCAGCGTAAGTAACAAGACACCTGGTGTGATTCTCAAGCTATATCTTGCTCTGGTTAGGCCCCATTTAGATTATGCAGTTCAGTTTTGGTCGCCATATTATAGAATGGATATAAATTCACTTGAACGTGTCCAGCGTAGGATGACTAAGTTAATTCCCCAAATTAGAAATCTTTCATATGAAGAAAGATTAACAAAGCTTAATTTGCATTCACTGGAAAGGCGAAGAGTTAGGGGTGACATGATAGAGGTTTACAAGTGGATGAATGGACATAACAAAGGGGATATTAATAGGGTATTGAAAGTATCAACACAGGACAGAACGCGAAACAATGGGTATAAATTGGATAAGTTTAGATTTAGGAAAGACTTGGGTAAATACTGGTTCAGTAACAGGGTTGTTGATTTGTGGAACCAATTGCCGCGTAACATTGTGGAGGTGGGGTCCCTCGATTGTTTCAAGCATGGGTTGGACATGTATATGAGTGGGATTGGGTGGTTATAAATAGGAGCTGCCTCGTATGGGCCAATAGGCCTTCTGCAGCTGCCTTTGTTCTTATGTTCTTATGTTCTTATGTAACAATCAGTACTGGGCAAAATAAAACCGACATTCCCAACACAATGGACCTGCCTGAAAATTCTTAGTCAAATTGCCCCAAATAGAGTAACATCGTTCATCTTTACCAAAATACAAGATCTGAAAACAAATGCAAAAATAAGTACCGTTCATAAATTGCCTCCTCACCGAGTCAAATGCAGTATTTGGACCTTTCACAGAAACCCATGCAAGGGAACTCTTTGACAGTGAGATCTGGATACCAAAATATAATCTATATAGATATAATTGGGTAAATAGGCCACATGGAGGAGTGGGTTTGTATACAAGAGAGGACATTGTATGTGCTGAGATTCTTAACTCTGCAAATGAGGTTAACTCTAATGGTAGTAAAAAAAATTGGTTATAATTCTAATATACAAACTTCCAGACGCAACGGCTGAGGAATTCACAAATCAGATAAAAGCGAGAATAGTCTCGATAATCTGGTAAACCCAATAAATGATATCTTCCTAGGTGACTTCAACCTGCCCAGTCTAAGTTGGAAACTAGCGATCAAGAATACTATACCACGAAATCTATCTGGACAGAACCAACCATAGAGTAGAAAATTACTTAGATTCTGTGACAAATTTTCACTCATCGAGCAGGTAAGAGTCAACTAGTTACGAAAATATTTAGATCTGAACATCACAAACAAAGGAGACAATCAAGGACATTACAATCTCGCATACCACATACTTAGATCACAAGCTCATTGAAGTGCAAAGTAACATCAATACCTGTAATAGGCCTAAAACAATGATCATGTATGATGGGTTATTCAATAAATTCAGTTATAATAAAAGGATAGACTGGGAAAAGATGTACAGGGAACATAAAACATTCAATGGAATTTTTTTAAGTAATAATAATCCCACACAAGACATGGAACAACTGACTTCCAAAGAATATAAAGTGTCTAAAACTTGGTCCTTTGTTGAAAGTCAGAAAGAGGACCAACGTAGGAAGAAAAATCAGTTGATTATTTTAAAAATATATAAATTATAAAAAAATAAGGAGACATGACTATCTCAACAATAAAAAAAATCAAATAAACGGAGTTCTAAAAAATCTAACAAAGATTAAAGCAATCATATCAAATTGAAGAAATGCAATTAGAACACAAAAATGGATTTCAAGAGAAGGAAAACAAAATATTCCTTCACATATGCGAAAAAAGCAAAAACCACTCTCAGTATTGGACCTATTCTTACAAGTGAAAGGTCGAACAGAGGGTGACAAAGAAATTACTGAAATCCTAACAAAAACAGGAGGGGGCATGTTTAGCACACCAATAAATATTCAAGAAGCTGTCTGGATCATCCATGAAAGCGGACGATCCAGAAAGCTTCTTTATGCGTGATATCCAAACTCCTGAAAATATAACCGATATAAATCCGAATTCTGAAGATTTTGAAGGATAAATTAACAACATACCCATGCACTCAACATTTATAAAGAAATGCTAAGTGCCAGTAGTATAGTGTGGAGAAAGAGCTTGCACACAGGGGAGATACAAGATTCGCTTAAATCAATAGATTTAATAATTTTTGCTCCTCTTTACAAGGGAGGAAGCAAAGCAATGGTTGAGAATTATAAACCAGTCGCACTTAGGTCCCACATAATAAAATTATTTGAGAGCATAATTAGGAGGCAGGTCTCTAGTTCTATGGAGACCTGTGACCACCTCAACTCAGGTCAACATGTATGTAGATTGGCATGATCATGCCTCTTGCAGCTACTTTACCATTATGACAAAATCACTGAGGCATTAGAAGAAAAACAGAATGCGCGAACTTCACAAAGGCATCTGATACATGTGACCATATAGTGGGATAGCACACAAAATAAGGTCAATGGAAAATCATATAAAGTAGGACGGTGGTATTAAATGTATGTGGAAGAGAACACACAGCAACAGTTAACCATATAAAAGAGAGTTCAAGCACAGTTAAAGGCTCTACCGCAGGATACAGTTCATGCACCACTTTTTCCTTATTCTCATATCAAATATAGACATATATACAAGTCACAGAGTCGTATCGACTTCTGCAGATGACAAAAATCAGCATGAAAATTATTTGATAATTGAAATTAATTATTTGAAGACATTGATAAACTACAAACAGATATTAATTAGGTTTTCGGCTGGGTGGAAGAATGCTGTTAGAGAAAAATTTCAGGTAATCTGGTATGGTAAGAATGAATACATTAAACAAAATACAGTGCACAAAACACAATCAAATCTGCCCGTAGTAGAAAAACATAATGTAAAGGATCTGGGGATAATAATGACTGACGACTTAACGTTAAGGAGCATAAAGCAATTTTAACATCAGACAGA
>WNGS01007052.1:0-13104 GCA_020271785.1 Procambarus virginalis
ACTGTCACGCACCAGTCATATAAACTGTCACGCACCAGTCATATAGACTGTCACGCCCAGTCATATAAACTATCATGCACCAGTCATATAAACTGTCACTCCCCAATCTTATAAACTGTCATTCCAAAAATCTTATAAACTGTCATGCACCAGTCATATAAACTGTCACGCACCAGTCATATAAATTGTCACCTACTGGTCAGTAAACTGTCACACACCAGTCATATAAACTGTCACGCACCAGTCATATAAACTGTCACGCCCCAGTCATATAAACTGTAATGCACCAGTCATATAAACTCACTCCCCAATATCTTATAACTGTCACTCCAAAATCTTATAAACTGTCATGCACCAGTCATATAAACTGTCACGCACTAGTCATGTAAACTGTCACGCACCAGTCATATAAACTGTCACGCACCATATAAACTGTCATGCACCAGTCATATAAACTGTCATGCTCCAGTCATAAAACTGTCATGCACCAGTCATATAAACTGTCAAGCACCAATCATATAAACTGTCATGCACCATATAAACTGTCATGCACCAGTCATATAAACTGTCATGCACCAGTCATATAAACTGTCATGCACCAGTCATATAAACTGTCATGCACCAGTCATATAAACTGTCATGCACCATGTAAACTGTCATGCACCTGCCATATAAACTGTCATGCACCAGTCATATAAACTGTCACGTCCCAGTCATATAAACTGTCATGCACCAGTCATATAAACTGTCATGCACCAGTCATATAAACTGTCATGCACCAGTCATATAAACTGTCACGCACCATATAAACTGTCACGTCCCAGTCATATAAACTGTCATGCACCAGTCATATGAACTGTCACGTCCCAGTCATATAAACTGTCATGCACCAGTCATATAAACTGTCATGCACCAGTCATATAAACTGTCATGCTCCAGTCATATAAACTGTCACGCCCCAGTCATATAAACTGTCACGCATCAGTCATATAAACTGTCATGCACCAGTCATATAAACTGTCACGCACCATATAAACTGTCATGCACCAGTCATATAAACTGTCACGCATCAGTCATATAAACTGTCACGCACCAGTCATATAAACTGTCACGCACCAGTCATATAAACTGTCACGCACCAGTCATATAAACTGTCACGCACCAGTCATATAAACTGTCACGCACCAGTCATATAAACTGTCACGCACCAGTCATATAAACTGTCACGCACCAGTCATATAAACTGTCACGCACCAGTCATATAAACTGTCACGCACCAGTCATATAAACTGTCACGCACCATTCATATAAACTGTCATGCATCAGTCATATAAACTGTCATGACCAGTCATATAAACTGTCACGCACCAGTCATATAAACTGTCAACCACCAGTCATATAAACTGTCATGCACCAGTCATATAAACTGTCATGCACCAGTCATATAAACTGTCAACTACAATAAACGGGGATGAAAACTTTCACTCACTTGGGTCCTTGCTGCCCTGAACCACCGACCCCACGGACGGGAGACAGTCGGATCCATAAAACACTGTACCCGGAGTAGGATACATGACACTGTACCCGGAGTAGGATACATAAGACACTGTCCCAGAGTAGGGTACATGACACTGTACCTGGAGTAGGATACATAAGACACTGTACCTGGAGTAGGAAACATAAGACACTGTACCTGGAGTAGG
Source organism: Procambarus virginalis (assembly GCA_020271785.1). Lineage (NCBI taxonomy): Eukaryota > Metazoa > Arthropoda > Malacostraca > Decapoda > Cambaridae > Procambarus > Procambarus virginalis. Next base: position 1,704 of record WNGS01007052.1, read on the forward strand.
ATACATAAGACATTGTACCCTGAGTAGGATACATGACACTGTACCCGGAGTAGGATACATAAGACACTGTACCCGGAGTAGGATACATAAGACACTATACCAGGAGTAGGATACATAAGACACTGTACCTGGAGTAGGATACATTAGACACTGTACCTGGAGTAGGATACATAAGACACTGTACCTGGAGTAGGATACATAAGACACTGTCCCAGAGTAGGATACATAAGACACTGTACCTGGAGTAGGATACATAAGACTCTGTACCCGGAGTAGGATACATAAGACACTGTACCAGGAGTAGGATACATGACACTGTACCCGGAGTAGGATACATAAGACACTGTACCAGGAGTACGATACATTAGACACTGTACCAGGAGTAGGATACATAAGACACTGTACCCGGAGTAGGATACATGACACTGTACCCGGAGTAGGATACATAAGACACTGTACCAGGAGTAGGATACATAAGACACTGTACCAGGAGTAGGATACATAAGACACTGTACCTAGAGTAGGATACATAAGACACTATCCCAGAGTAGGATACATAAGACACTGTACCCGAAGTAGGATACATAAGACACTGTACCTGCAGCAGGATACATAAAACACTGTACCCGGAGTAGGATACATAAGACACTGTACCTCGAGTGGGATACATAAGACAATGTCCCAGAGTAGGATACATGACACTGTACCTGGTGTAGGATACATAAGACACTGAACCTGGAGTAGGACACATGACTCTGTACCTGGAGTAGGATACATGACACTGTATCTGGAGTAGGATACATGACACTGTACCGGAGTTGGATACATAAGACACTGAACCTGGAGTAGGATACATAAGACACTGTCCCAGAGTAGGATACATGACACTGTACCCGGAGTAGGATACATAAAACACTGTACCTGGAGTAGGATACATAAGACACTGTACCCGGAGTAGAATCCATAAGACACTGTACATGGAGTAGGATACATAAGACACTGTCCCTGGAGTAGGATACATAAGACACTGTACCCAGAGTAGGATACATAAGACACTGTACCAGGAGTAGGATACATAAGACACTGTACCTAGAGTAGGATACATAAGACACTGTACCTGGAGTAGGATACATGACACTGTACCCGGAGTAGGATACATAAGAAACTGTACCTGGAGTAGGATACATAAGACATTGTACCCGGAGTAGGATACATAAAACACTGTACCCGGAGTAGGATACATAAGACTCTGTACCCGGAGTAGGATACATAAAACACTGTACCCGGATTAGGATACATAAGACACTGTACCTGGAGTAGCATACATAAAAACTTGTACCTGGAGTAGGATACATAAGACACTGTACCCGGAGTAGGATACATAAGACACTGTACCTGGAGTAGGATACATAAGACACTGCACCTGGAGTAGGATACATAAGACACTGTACCCGGAGTAGGATACATAAGACACTGTTCCAGAGTAGGATACATGACACTGTACCTGGAGTAGGATACATAAGACACTGTACCTGGAGTAGGATACATAAGACACTGAACCTGGAGACACTGTACATAAGACACTGTACACTGTACCTACATAACAATGTCTTATGTATCCTACTACAGGTACAGTGTCATGTATCCTACTCCAGGTACAGTGTCATGTATCCTACTCTGGAACAGTGTCTTATGTATCCTACATGACACTGTCCCACAGTAGGATACATAAGACCCTGTACCCGGAGTAGGATACATGACACTGTACCTGGAGTAGGATACATAAGACACTGAACCTGGAGTAGGATACATAAGACACTGTACTTGGAGTAGGATACATGACACTGTACCCGGAGTAGGATACATAAGACACTGGCCCAGAGTAGGATACATAAGACACTGTACCCGGAGTAGGATACATGACACTGTACCTGGAGTAGGATACATAAGACATTGAACCTGGAGTAGGATACTTAAGACACTGAACCTGGAGTAGGATACATAAGACACTGTACCTGGAGTAGGATACATGACACCGTGCCCGGAGTAAGATACATAAGACACTGTACCTGGAGTAGGATACATAAGACACTGTACCCGGAGTAGGATACATAAGACACTGTACCCGGAGTAGGATACATAAGACACTGTCCCAGAGTAGGATACATAAGACACTGTACCCGGAGTAGGATACATAAGACACTGTACCTGGAGTAGGATACATGACACTGTACCTGGAGTAGGATACATGACACTTTACCCGGAGTAGGATACATAAGACACTATACCTGGAGTAGGATATATGACACTGTACCTGGAGTAGGATATATGACACTGTACCTGGAGTAGGATATATGACACTGTACCTGGAGTAGGATACATGACACTGTACCTGGAGTAGGATACATAAGACACTGTCCCAGAGTAGGATACATGACACTGTACCTGGAGTAGGATACATGACACTTTACCCGGAGTAGGATACATAAGACACTGTACCTGGAGTAGGATATATGACACTGTACCTGGAGTAGGATATATGACACTGTACCTGGAGTAGGATACATGACACTGTTCCTGGAGTAGGATACGTAAGACACTGTACCTAGAGTAGGATACATAAGACACTCTACCTGGAGTAGGATACGTGACACTGTACCTGGAGTAGGATACATAAGACACTGTACCTGGAGTAGGATATATGACACTGTACCTGGAGTAGGATACATGACACTGTACCTGGAGTAGGATACATAAGACACTGTCCCAGAGTAGGATACATGACACTGTACCTGTCCCTGGTACTCCACTAGGTCATCAAACACTTACAAATGACAATAAAGCAAAAGTTCACTTGAGCAACTTACGCACTACGACCCACGTCTGTCTTCAGTAGACAATCATGCGAGACAATGTTTCTTGCAGCCATACAACCACCAACAGGACAATGGTACACATGTGTCGCAACACCTGAGGTGAGCACCCGCACCACAGGTGGGAGCGCTCACCACTCCTCTACATGCTACAACATTATTTGATTATCTTCGTCACCCTTGGATAGCTGCTCATCGTCACCGCATCTGCTCAGTGGCACCGCAGCTGCTCAGCGGCACCGCAGCTGCTCAGCAGCACCGCAGCTGCTCAGTGGCACCGCAGCTGCTCAGCAGCACCGCAGCTGCTCAGCGGCACCGCAGCCGCTCAGCGGCACCGCAGCTGCTCAGCGGCACCGCAGCTGCTCAGCGGCACCGCAGCTGCTCAGCGGCACCGCAGCTGCTCAGCGGCACCTCAGCTGCGAGGCAGCTGTTCTCTTGATTTACCTCAAAGGACAAAATACAAGGTGCAAGAAATCCACCTAAGCTAACCTAAAGATGGTGTAGACCTATTGTTACAGCTAACAGGAGATTACTACAGCTTCACAGGTGAACTGAGTGGGAGGTGGAGTAGCTCTCCTGCTTCAGCTACACAGGGTGAACTGAACAGGAGGTGGTGTAGCCCTGTTACTACAGCTACACAGGGTGAACTGAACAGGAGGTGGTGTAGCCCTGTTACTACAGCTACACAGGGTGAACTGAACAGGAGGTGGTGTAGCCCTGTTACTACAGCTACACAGGGTGAACTGAACAGGAGGTGGTGTAGCCCTGTTACTACAGGTACACAGGGTGAACTGAACAGGAGGTGGTGAAGCCCTGTTACTACAGCTACACAGGGTGAACTGAACAGGAGGTGGTGTAGCCCTGTTACTACAGCTACACAGGGTGAACTGAACAGGAGGTGGTGTAGCCTTGTTACTACAGCTACACAGGGTGAACTGAACAGGAGGTGGTGTAGCCCTGTTACTACAGCTACACATGGTGAACTGAACAGAAGGTGATTTAGCTCTGTTGCTACAGCATCGAAGGAGATTACTTTGGCTACACAGGTTCAACTGAGCTGGAAGTGGTAGCTCCCTGGTGCTACATCTACATTGGAGAATACAGCAGCTACACAGTATGAACAAAGCTAGAGTTGGTGTAGCTCTGTTGCTTCAGCTACAGAGCTGAAGCTACAACTACAGGGCATTATTGGTTGAACATATCCGGTATTATTATTATTATTTGATTGATTTTGATTACATGTGTAACAGGTGCAGGCTCTGAGCACGTGAGCAGCAGGTGTCCGTGGTGTTCCTTGTTTCACAATCACTTTTACTTCACAGTGTTCCTTGCTTCACAATCTTTCCTACTTCACAGTGTTCCTTGTATCACAATCACTCCTTCTTCCCAGTATTTTTTATTTCACAATCACTCCTTCTTCCCAGTATTTCTTATTTCACAATCACTCCTACTTCACAGTGTTCCTTGCTTCACAATCTCTCCTTCTTCACAGTGTTCCTTGCTTTACAATCTCTCCTACTTCACAGTGTTCCTTGCTTTACAATCTCTCCTTCTTCACAGTGTTCCTTGCTTTACAATCTCTCCTACTTCACAGTGTTCCTTGCTTTACAATCTCTCCTTCTTCACAGTGTTCCTTGCTTCACAATCTCTCCTACTTCACAGTGTTGCTTCCTTCACAATCTCTCCAACCTCACAGTCACATTCCGAGGCAGTGTATGCCTCTGACATACACTGTCTCTGAATACATCACGAAGAAGTGTAAGCAGGCAGTAGACAAGTTTATCCCGGCCCAAAATGAAAGAAATAAAAGCAGATGAGAAAACCATGGTTTAATTAGAGATGTAAGGTAGCTAAGCAACTAAGTAAAATAGCATGGAGAAACTATAGAAATAACAGTACACTTGAGAGCAGAGAAGAATACCAGAGAGCCAGGAATGAATACGTCAGGGTGAGAAGAAAGGCAGAAGAACAATATGAAAACGACATAGCAAGCAAGGCGAAGACTGAACCTAAATTGCTGCATAGCTACATCAGGAGAAAAAAAAACAGTAAACATTGTTTTTAATGAAACTATGGATAGGGGCAGACAGATTCACTCCAAACGACAAGGATGTGTGAGAGGAACTCAATAAGAAATTCCAGGAAGTCTTCACAGTAAAGCCAGTAGAAGTTCCAGAGATTAGAGAAGGAATAGTTAACCAGGCACCACTAGAAGAGTTTAAATTTGTCAGGGGGAGATGTAAGGAAGCTTTTGCTAGAGTTAGATGTGACAAAGGCTATATGCCCGGATGGAATATCGCCAACAATATTAAAGGAAGGATCAGAAGCACTGTGCCTTCCACTCTCCATGGTGTATTAGAAATCACTGATAACAGGTGAACTGCCAAATATTTGGAAGATGGCAAACGTAGTCCAGATATTCAAGAAGGGGGATAGACAGGAGGCTATGAACAACAAGCTATCCCTAACTTGCATACCATGCAAGTTAATGGAGAAGATTGTGCGCGAAAAGCTAGAGGATCATCTGGAGCGAAGGAACTCTGTAACGCAGCACCAACATGGTTTTAGGGATAGCCAGTCATGCCTCACAGGACTAATTGAATTCTACGATCAGGCAAGAAAGAGAGGGGTGGGCAGATTGCATATTTTTGGACTGCCAGAAAGCATTCGACACAGTACGACACCAGAGACTAGTGCGAAAACTGGAGATGCAAGTAGGAGTGAAAGGGAAGGTACTCCATTGGATAAGGGAGTACCTATGCAACAGAAGACAGCAAGTCACTGTGAGGGGTGAGGCTTCAGACTATAGAGGAGTCGCCAGTGGTGTCGGGCAGGGTTCAGTCTTTGGACCTATTCTGTTTCTGATATATGTAAATGATCTCCCAGAGGGTATAGAATCGTTCCTCTCATTGTTTGCTGATGATGCGAAAATTATGAGCAGGATTAAAACAGAGGATGATATTAGGAGGCTACAGGATGACCTAGACAGACTGAATGAATGGTCCAACAAATGGCTACTAAAGTTAAATCCGAGTAAATACAAGGTAATGAAACTAGACGGTGGAAACAAGACGCCAGACACAGGATACCGAATGGGAGATGAAGTACTTCATGAAACGGACAGAGAGAAAGATCAAGGTGTTGGTATCACACCAAACCTGTCTCCTGACGCACACATAAAAAGTATTACATCTGCGGCATACACGAGGCTGGCTAACATCAGAACCGCCTTCAGGAACCTGTGTAAGGAAACATTCAGAAACTTGTACACCAATATGTAAGACCAATCGTGGAGTATGCGGCCCCAGCATGAAGCCCGTACCTTGTCAAGCACAAGACGAAGCTGGAAAAAGTTTTGAGGTATGCCACTAGGCTATCCCAGAACAAAGAGGCATGAGTTACGAGGAAAGGCTGCGTGAGATACACCACACGATACTGGAAGACAGAAGAGTAAGGGAAGATATGATCACCACACAAAAATATCAGAGGAATTGCCAGGATAGATAAGGATAAACTTTTTAATGCGGGTGGTACGCGAACAAGGGGACACAGGTGGAGACTGAGTACCCAAATGAGGCAAATAGAATGAACTTTTTCAGTGTCAGAGTAGTTAACATGTGGAATGCATTAGGCAGTTATGTGTAGGAGGCTGACTCCATACACAGTTTGAAATGTAAATATGATAGAGTCCAGTAGGCTTAAGAACCTGTACACCAGAGTCAGAGCTAACTCCCGGAAGCACAATTAGGTGAGTATAACTAGGTGCCTCAGACACTGCATCGGACATAGACTGTCTCTAACATACACTGACTGACACACTAACTGACATGAACTGCCTTTGAAAACATTCCCTTTAACATACACGGCCTCAAACACGGTGACAAACACTTTCTCTGACATACACTGTCTCTGACATGCACTGCCTCGGACATACACTGACTCTGACATACACTGCCTCGGACATACACTGACTCTGACATACACTGATTCTGACATACACTGCCTCGGACATACACTGTCTCTGACATACAGTGCCTCTAACATACACTGTATCTGTCATACAGTGCCTCGAACATACACTGACGCTGACATACACTGCCTCGGACATACGGGGAATTGACAGGGGTGGACAAAGACAAACTCTTTAGCACGGGTGGAACACGAACAAGGGGACACAAGTGGAAACTTAGTACCTAGATGAGACACTGAGACGTTAGAAAGAACTTTTTCAGTGTCAGGGTAGTTAACAAATGGAATGCATTAAGTAGTGTTGTGGCGGAGGCTGACGACATACACAGTTTCAAATATAGATATGACAGAGCCTAATACTCTCAGGAATCTGTACACCAGTTGATTGACAGTTGAGAGGCGGGACCAAAGAGCCAGAGCTCAACCCCCGCAAATACAACTAGGTGAGTACAGGGGCTCGGTGGCCGAGTGGACAGCGCTTTAGACTTGTGGGCCTAGGGACCGGGGTTCGACCCCCGCACGCGGCGGAAACAGATGGGCAGAGTTTCCTTAACCCTGATGCCTCTGTTACCTAGCAGTAAATAGGTACCTGGGAGTTACACAGCTGCTACGGGCAGCTTCCTGGGTGTGTGTGTGTGTACTCACCTATTTGTGCTCACCTATTTGTGCTTGCGGGGGTTGAGCTTTGGCTCTTTGGTCCCGCCTCTCAACTGTCAATCAAGTGGTGTACAGGTTCCTGAGCCTACTGGGCTCTATCAAATCTACATTTAACACTGTGTATGGAGTCAGCCTCCACCACATCACTGCCTAATGCATTCCATCTGGTAACTACTCTGACACTGAAAAAGTTCTTTCTAACGTCCCTGTGGCTTATGTGGGTACTTAGTTTCCACCTGTGTCCCCTTGTTCGCGTCCCGCCAGTGTTGAATAGTTTATCCTTGTTTACCCGGTCGATTCCCCTGAGGATTTTGTATGTTGTGATCATGTCCCCCCTTACTCTTCTGTCTTCCAGTGTCGTAAGGTGCATTTCCCGCAGCCTTTCCTCATAACTCATGCCTCTTAGTTCTGGGACTAGTCTATTAGCATACCTTTGGACTTTTTCCAGCTTCGTCTTGTGCTTGACAAGGTACGGGCTCCATGCTGGGGCCGCATACTCCAGGATTGGTCTTACATATGTGGTGTACAAGATTCTGAATGATTCCTTACACAGGTTCCTGAACGCTGTTCTGATGTTAGCCAGCCTCGCATATGCCGCAGACGTTATTCTTTTTATGTGGGCTTCAGGAGACAGGTTTGGTGTGATATCAACTCCTAGATCTTTCTCTCTGTCTGTTTCATTAAGTACTTCATCTCCTATTCTGTATCCTGTGTCTGGCCTCCTGTTTCCACTGCCGAGTTTCATTACTTTGCATTTACTCGGGTTGAACTTCAACAGCCATTTGTTGGACCATTCACTTAGTCTGTCTAGGTCATCTTGTAGCCTCCTACTAACATCCTCTGTTTCAATCCTCCTGATAATTTTTGCATCATCGGCAAACATTGAGAGGAACGAATCTATACCCTCTGGGAGATCATTTACATATACCAGAAACAGTATTGGTCCAAGGACTGACCACTGCGGGAATCCACTTGTAACGTCTCGCTAATCTGAGACCTCACCCCTTACACAGACTCGTTGTCTTCTGTTGCTTAGGTACTCCTTTATCCAATGGAGTACCTTCCCTTTCACTCCAGCCTGCATCTCCAGCTTTTTCACTAGCCTCTTTTGTGGTACTGTATCAAAGGCTTTCTGACAATCCAAAATATGCAGTCTGCCCACCCTTCTCTTTCTTGCCTTATTTTTGTTGCCTGGTCGTAGAATTCAAGTAACCCTGTGAGGCAGGACCTGCCATCCCTGAACCCATGTGTGTACTCACCTAGTTGTACTCACCTAGTTGTGCTTGCGGGGGTTGAGCTCTGGCTCTTTGGTCCCGCCTCTCAACCGTCAATCAACAGGTGTACAGTTTCCTGAGCCTAATGGGCTCTATCATATCTACACTTGAAACTGTGTATGGAGTCAGCCTCCACCACATTACTTCCTAATGCATTCCATTTGTCAACCACTCTGACACTAAAAAAGTTCTTTCTAATATCTCTGTGGCTCATTTGGGCACCCAGTTTCCACCTGTGTCCCCTAGTGCGTGTGCCCCTTGTGTTAAACAGCCTTTCTTTATCAACCCTGTCGATTCCCCTGAGAATCTTGAATGTGGTGATCATGTCCCCCCTAACTCTTCTGTCTTCCAACGAAGTGAGGTTTAATTCCTGCAGTCGCTCCTCGTAGCTCATACCTCTCAGCTCGGGTACTAGTCTGGTGGCAAACCTTTGAACCTTTTCCAGTTTAGTCTTATGCTTGACTAGATAGAGACTCCATGCTGGAGCCGCATACTCCAGGATTGGTCTGACATATGTGGTATATATGTTCTGAAAGATTCCTTACACAAGTTTCTAAAGGCCGTTCTTATGTTAGCCAACCTGGCATATGCTGCTGATGTTATCCTCTTGATATGAGCTTCAGGGGACAGGTCTGGCGTGATATCAACCCCCAGGTCTTTCTCTCTCTCTGACTCTTGAAGTAATTCATCTCCCAAATGATACCTTGTATCTGGTCTCCTGCTTCCTACCCCTATCTTCATTACATTACATTTGCTTGGGTTAAACTCTAACAGCCATTTGTTCGACCATTCCTGCAGCTTGTCCAGGTCTTCTTGAAGTCTCAAGCTGTCCTCCTCTGTCTTAATCCTTCTCATAATTTTGGCGTCGTCAGCAAACATTGAGAGGAATGAGTCTATACCCTCTGGAGATCATTTACGTATATCAGAAACAGGATAGGTCCAAGTACAGAGCCCTGTGGGACTCCACTGGTGACTTCACGCCATTCTGAGGTCTCACCCCTCACTGTAACTCTCTCTGCTTCCTATTGCTTAGGTACTCCCTTATCCACTGGAGCGCCCTACCAGTTACTCCTGCCTGTTTCTCCAGCTTATGCATCAACCTTTTATGGGGTACTGTGTCAAAGGCTTTCCGACAGTCCAAAAAAATGCAGTCCGCCCACCTTCTCTTCTTTCTTGCTTAATCTTTGTCACCTGATCGTAGAATTCTATCAAGCCTGTAAGGCAAGATTTACCCTCCCTGAACCATGTTGATGGGTTGTCACGAAGTCTCTTCTCTCCAGATGTGTTACTAGGTTTTTTCTCACAATCTTCTCCATCACCTTGCATGGTATACAAGTTAAGGACACTGGCCTGTAGTTCAGTGCCTCTTGTCTGTCACCTTTTTGTATATTGGTACTACATTAGCAGTCTTCCATATTTCTGGTAGGTCTCCCGTTTCCAGTGACCTACTATACACTATGGAGAGTGGCAAGCAAAGTGCTCCTGCACACTCTTTCAATACCCATGGTGAGATTCCGTCCGGCCCAACAGCTTTTCTCACATCCAGCTCCAATAGGTGCTTCTTGACCTCATCTCTTGTATTTCGAACCTTTCCAAGGTCACCTGGTTGCTGCCACCTCTCCTAGCGCCGTGACTTCTCCCTGTTCTATTGTAAAGACCTCCTGGAACCTTTTGTTGAGTTCTTCACACACCTCTTTGTCATTCTCTGTGTACCTGTCCTCGCCCACCCTAAGTTTCATCACCTGTTCCTTCACTGTTGTCTTCCTCCTGATGTGACTGTGTAGTAGCTTTGGTTCGGTCTTGGCTTTATTAGCTATATCATTTTCATACCTTTTCTCAGCTGCTCTTCTCACACTAACATACTCGTTCCTGGTTCTCTGGTATCTCTCTCTACTTTCTGGTGTTCTGTTATTACGGAAGTTCCTCCATGCCCTTTTGTTCAGCTCCTTTGCTTTCATACATTCCCTTTCCACGGATTCTTCCTTTTTCTTCTCTGTTTTTTTCCTGTTGGGCTGGGACAAACCTGCTTACAGCCTCCTGACATTTTTGGTGACATAGTCCATCATGTCTTGTACGGACTTGGTTCCGAGTTCTGTGTCCCAATGTATATCCCATAGGAATTTATTCATCTCCTCATAGTTTCCCTTTCGGTACGCCAGCCCTTTGTTTCCAGTTCTTTTTTGGGGTGATAATTCCTAGCTCAACCAGGTACTCAAAGCTCAATACACTATGATCACTCATTCCAAGGGGGCTTCCAACTTAACTTCCCTTATATCCGACTCATTTAGGGTAAATATCAGATCAAGCAAGGCTGGTTCATCCCCTCCTCTCATTCTTGTCGGTCCCTTGACGTGTTGACTTAGAAAGTTTCTTGTTGCCACATCCAGCAGCTTAGCTCTCCATGTGTCTGGGCCTCCGTGTGGGTCTCTGTTCCCCCAATCTATCTTCCCATGGTTGAAGTCTCCCATGATTAGAGTCTGGATCCGTTCCTGCTAGCCACAGAAGCTGCTCTCTCTATTATATTGATGGTGGCCATGTTGTTTCTATCATATTCCTGTCTGGGTCTTCTGTCATTCGTTGGGGGGTTATATATGACTACTACTATAATTTTCTGTCCTCCAGTTGCTT
>WNGS01007052.1:50034-61434 GCA_020271785.1 Procambarus virginalis
CTTATGAACTGTCACGTTTCCAGTCATATAAACTGTCACGCCCCAGTCATATAAACTGTCATGCACCAGTCATATAAACTGTCACGTACCAGTCATATAAATTGGGGAGTGACAGTTTATATGACTGGGTTGTGACAGTTTATATGACTGGTTCGTGACAGTTTATATGACAGGGGTGACAGTTTATATAACTGGTGCATGACAGTTTATGACTGGTGCATGACATTTTATATGACTGGTGCATGACAGTTTATATGACTGGTGCATGACAGTTTATATTGAGTTTTAATATGACTGGTGCATGACAGTTTATATGACTAGTTCGTGACAGTTTTATTACTGGTGCGTGACAGTTTAATATGCTGGTGCGTGAAAGTTTATATGACTGGTGCATGACAGTTATAAGATTGGGGAGTGACGTTTTTTAAGAATGTGAGTGACAGTTTATAAGACTGGTGCTTGACAGTTTATATGACTGGGGCGTGACAGTTTATATGACTGGTGCGTGACAGTTTATAGACTGGTGAGAGACAGTTTATATGACTGGTGCATGACAGTTTATATGACTGGTACGTGACAGTTTATTGACTGGGGCGTGACAGTTTATATGAGTTGGGCGTGACAGTTTTCTAGAGATGGGGAATGACAGTTTATATGACTGGTGCGTGACAGTTTATATGACTGGTGTGTGACACTTTATATGACTGGTGCGTGACAGTTTATATGACTGGGGCGTGGCAGTTTATATGACTGGGACGTGACAGTTTATAAAATTGGGGAGTGACAGTTTATATGACTGTTGCATGACAGTTTATATGACTGGTACGTGACAGTTTATATGACTGGTGCATGACAGTTTATATGACTGGTACGTGACAGTTTATATGACTGGGGCGTGACAGTTTATATGACTGGGGCGTGACAGTTTATATGACTGATGCATGACAGTTTATATGACTGGTGCATGACAGTTATATGACGGGTCGTGACAGTTTATATGACTGGTGCGTGACAGTTAATATGACTGGCTCGTGACAGTTTATATGACTGGTGCGTGAGAGTTTATATGGCTGGCGCATGCCAATTTATATGCCAGGTGCATGCCAGTTATATGACTGGCGCATGACCGTTCAAATGAATGGTGCATGAGAGTTTATATGACTGGCGCATGACAGTTTATATGACTGGCTCGTGACAGTTTACTTGACTGGGGCGTGAGAGTTTACATGACTGATGTTTGCCAGTTTATATGACTAGTGCATGCCAGTGTATATGACTCGGGAGTGACAGTTTATATGACTGGTGCTTGACAGTTTATGTGACTGGCGCGTGACAGTTGATATGAATGATGCGTGACAGTTTATATGATTGGCACGTGACAGTTTATATAACTGGGGCGTGACAGTTTATTTGACTAGTGCGTGACAGTTAATATGACTGGCACGTGACAGGTTAAATGATTTTTGAGTGACACTTTATATGACTGGGGTGTGACAGTTTATATGACTGGGGTGTGACAGTTTATATGACTGGTGCGAGAGAGTTTATATGACTGGTGCATGACAGTTTATATGACTGGTGCATGACATTTTATATGACTGGTGCATGACAGTTTATTTGCCTGATGCATGACAGTTTATATGACTAGTGCGTGACAGTTTATATGACTGGTGCGTGATAGTTTATATGACTGGTGCGTGGCAGTTTATATGACTGGTGCATGACAGTTTGTAAGATTGGGGAGTGACAGTTTATAAGAATGGGGAGTGACAGTTTATATGACTGATGCATGACAGTTTATACGACTGGGGCGTGACAGTTTATATGAATGGTGCGTGACAGATTATATGACTGGTGCGTGACATTTATATGACTGGGGCGTGACAGTTTATATGACTGGTGCGTGACAGTTTATGAGTAGTGCGTGACAGTTTATATGACTGGTGCGTGAGAGTTTATATGTCTGGTGCGTGACAGTTTTTATGACTGGTGCATGACAGTTTATAAGATTGGGGAGTGACAGTTTATAAGGTTGGGGAGTGACAGTTTATATGACTGGTGCATGACAGTTTATATGACTGGGGCGTGACAGTTTATATAACTGGTGCATGACAGTTTATATGATTAGGGAGTGACAATTTATAAGATTAAGGAGTGACAGTTTATATGACTGGTGCATGACAGTTTATATGACTGGGGCGTGAGAGTTTATATGACTGGTGCGTGACAATTTATATGACTGGTGCGTGACAGTTTATAAGATTGGGGAGTGACAGTTTATAAGATTGGGGAGTGACAGTTTATATGACTGGTGCGTGACAGTTTAATTGACTGGGGCGTGACAGTTTATAAGATTGGGGAGTGACATTTTATATGACTGGTGCATGACAATTTATATGACTAGTACGTGACAGTTTATATGACTGGTGCATGACAGATTATATGACTGGTTCGTGACAGTTTATATGACTGGGGCGTGCCAGTTTATATGACTGGGGCGTGACAGTTTATAAGATTGGGGAGTGACAGTTTATTTGACTGGTGCATGACAGTTTGTAAGATTGGGGAGTGACAGTTTATAGATTGGGGAGTGACAGTTTATATGACTGGTGCATGACAGTTTATATGACTGGGGCGTGACAGTTTATATGAATGGGGCGTGACAGTTTATCTGACTGGTACGTGACAGTTTATATGACTGGTGCGTGATAGTTTATATGACTGGTGCGTGATAGTTTTTATGACTGGTGCGTGACAGTTTATATGACTGGTGCGTGACAGTTTATAGATTGGGAGTGACAGTTTATAAGATTGGGGAGTGACAGTTTTAAATGACTTTTGCATTACAGTTTATATAAATGGGGCGTGACAGTTTATATGACTGTGCGTGACAGTTTATATGACTGGGCGTGACAGTTTATATGACTGGTGCGTGACAGTTTGTATGACTGGTGCGTAACAGTTTATAAAATTGGGAAGTGACAGTTTATATGACTGGGGCGTGACAGTTTATATGACTGTGCGTGACAGTTTTTATTGACTGGTGCGTGACAGTTTATATGACTGTGCATGACAGTTTATATGACTTGTGCATGACAGTTTTATGACTGGTGCAGGGCAGTTTATATGACTGATGCGTGACAGTTTATATGACTGGTGCATGACAGTTTATATGACTGGTTCTTGGCAGTTTATATGACTGGTGCGTGACAGTTAATATGACTGGCTCGTGACAGTTTACTTTGACTGAGGCGTGAGAGTTTACATGACTGGTGTTTGCCAGTTTATATAACTAGTGCATGCCAGTTTATATGACTCGGGAGTGACAGTTTATATGACTGGTGCATGACAGTTTATATGACTGGCGCGTGACAGTTGATATGACTGATGCGTGACAGTTTATATGATACGCACGTGACAGTTTATATAACTGGGGCGTGACAGTTTATTTGACTGGTGCGTGACAGTTTATATGACTGCCACGTGACAGTTTAAATGATTTTGAGTGACACTTTATATGACTGGGGTGTGACAGTTTATATGACTGGTGCATGACAGTTTATATGACTGGTGCATGACAGTTTATATGACTGGTGCATGCCATTTTATATGACTGGTGCATGACAGTTTATATGACTGATGCATGACTGTTTATATGACTAGTGCGTGACAGTTTATATGACTGGTGCGTGACAGTTTATATGATGGTGCGTGACAGTTTATATGACTGGTGCAAGAAAGTTTATAAGATTGGGGAGTGACAGTTTATAAGAATGGGGAGTGACAGTTTATATGACTGATGCATGACAGTTTATACGACTGGGGCGTGACAGTTTATATGAATGGTGCGTGACAGTTTATATGTCTGGTGCGTGACAGTTTATATGACTGGGGCGTGACAGTTTATATGACTGGTGTGTGACAGTTTATATGACTAATGCGTGACAGTTTATATGACTGGTGCCTGACAGTTTATATGACTGGTGCATGACAGTTTATATGACTGGTGCTTGACAGTTTATATGAGTAGTGCATGACAGTTTATATGACTGGTGCATGACAGTTTATAAGATTAGGGAGTGACAATTTATAAAATTAAGGAGTGACAGTTTATATGACTGTTGCATGACAGTTTATATGACTGGGGCGTGACAGTTTATATGACTGGTGCGTGACAGTTTATATGACTGGTGCGTGACAGTTTACATGATTGGGGAGTGACAGTTTATAAGATTGGGGAGTGACAGTTTATATGACTGGTGCGTGACAGTTTAATTGACTGGGGCGTGACAGTTTATATGACTGGGGCGTGACAGTTTATAAGATTGGGGAGTGACATTTTATATGACTGGTGCATGACAATTTATATGACTAGTACGTGACAGTTTATATGACTCGTACATGACAGTTTATATGACTGGTGCATGACAATTTATATGACTAGTACGTGACAGTTTATATGACTGGTACATGACAGTTTATATGACTGGTGCATGACAGTTTATATGACTGGGGCGTGACAGTTTAAATGACTGGGGCGTGACAGTTTATAAGATTGGGGAGTGACATTTTATATGACTGGTGCATGACAATTTATATGACTAGTACGTGACAGTTTATATGACTGGTGCATGACAGTTTATATGACTGGTGCATGACAGTTTATATGACTGGGGCGTGAGAGTTTAAATGACTGGGGCGTGACAGTTTATAAGATTGGGGAGTGACAGTTTATAAGATTGGGGAGTGAGAGTTTATATGACTGGTGCATGACAGTTTATAAGATTGGGGAGTGACATTTTATATGACTGGTGCATGACAGTTTGTAAGATTGGGGAGTGACAGTTTATAAGATTGGGGAGTGACAGTTTATATGACTGGTGCATGACAGTTTGTAAGATTGGGGAGTGACAGTTTATATGACTGGGGCGTGACAGTTTATATGATTGGTGTGTGACAGATTATATGACTGGTGCGTGACAGTTTATATGACTGGTGCATGACAGCTTATATGACTGGTACGTGACAGTTTATATGACTGGGGAGTGACAGTTTATATGACTTGTGCGTGACACTTTATGAGATTGGGAGTGACAGTTTATATGACTGGTGCATGCCAGTTTATATGACTCGGGAGTGACAGTTTATATGACTGGTGCATGACAGTTTATATGTCTGGCGCGTGACTGTTGATATGACTGATGCGTGACAGTTTATATGATTGGCACGTGACAGTTTATATAACTGGGGCGTGACAGTTTATATGACTGGTGCGTTACAGTTTATATGACTGGTGCATGACAGTTTATATGACTGGGGCGTGACAGTTATTTTGACTGGGGCGTGACAGTTTATAAAAGTGGGGAGTGACAGTTTATATGACTGGTGCATGACAGTTTATATGACTGGTGTGTGACAGTTTATATGACTGGTGCATGACAGTTTATATGACTGGTACGTGACAGTTTATATGACTGGGGAGTGACAGTTTATATGACTTGTGCGTAACACTTTATGAGATTGGGGAGTGACAGTTTATATGACTGGTGCGTGACAGTTTATATTACTGGTTCATGAGAGTTTATATGACTGGGGCGTGACAGTTTATAAGAATGGGGCGTGATAGTTTATATGACTGGTGCATGACAGTTTATATGACTGGTACTTGACAGTTTATATGGCTGGTGCATGAGAGTTTACATGACTGGTACGTGACAGTTTATATGACTGGGGCGTGACAGTTTATATGACTGGTGCGTGACAGTTTGTATGACTGGTGCGTGACTGTTTATAAAATTGGGAAGTGACAGTTTATATGACTGGGGCGTGACAGTTTATATGACTGGTGCCTGACAGTTTATATGACTGGTGCGTGACAGTTTATATGACTGGTGCGTGACAGTTTATATGACTGGTGCATGACAGTTTTTATGACTGGTGCATGACAGTTTATACGACTGGTACGTGACTGTTAATACGACTGGTGCATGACAGTTTATATCACAGGCATGTGACAGTTTGTATGACTGGCACGTGACAGTTTATGTGAGTGGTGCATGACAGTTTATATGACAGGCGCATCACAGTTTATATGACATGGGCGTGACAGTTTACATGACTGGGGCGTGACAGTTTATATGACTGGGGCATGACAGTTTATATGACTGGGGAGTGACAGTTTATATGACTGGGGCGTGACAGTTTATATGACTGGCGCATGCCAGTTTATATGACTGGTGCGTGCCAGTTTATATGACTGGCTCTTGACAGTTTACATGACTGGGGCGTGAGAGTTTATATGACTGGCGCATGCCACATTATATGACTGGTGCGTGCCAGTTTATATGACTGGCTCTTGACAGTTTACTTGACTGCGGCGTGAGAGTTTACATGACTGGTGCGTGCCAGTTTATATGACTGGTGCATGCCAGTTTATATGACTCGGGAGTGACAGTTTATATGACTGGTGCATGACAGTTTATATGACTGGCGCGTGACAGTTGATATGACTGATGCGTGACAGTTTATATGATTGGCACGTGACAGTTTATATAACTGGGGCGTGACAGTTTATATGTCTGGTGCGTGACAGTTTATATGACTGGTGCATGACAGTTTATATGACTGGGGCGTGATAGTTTATATGACTGGGGCGTGACAGTTTATATGACTGGTACGTGACAGTTTATATGACTGGTGCATGACAGTTTATATGACTAGTATATGACAGTTGATATGACTGGGGCGTGACAGTTTATATGACTGGGGCGTGACAGTTTATAAGATTGGGGAGTGACAGTTTATATGACTGGGGCGTGACAGTTTATATGACTGGTGCATGACAGTTTATAAGATTGGGAAGTGACAGTTTATAAGAATGGGGAGTGACAGTTTATATGACTGGTGCATGACAGTTTATATGACTGGGGCATGACAGTTTATATGACTGGGGCGTGACAGTTTATATGACTGGGGCGTGACAGTTTATATGACTGGTGCGTGACAGTTTATATGATTGGTGCGTGATAGTTTATATGACTGGTGCGTGACAGTTTATATGACTTGTGCGTGACAGTTTATATGACTGGGGCGTGACAGTTAATATGACTGGCTCGTGACAGTTTATATGACTGGGGCGTGAGAGTTTATAAGACTGGCGCATGCCAGTTTATATGACTGGTGCGTGCCAGTTTATATGACTGGCGCATGACCGTTCATATGAATGGTGCATGAGTGTTTATATGACTGGCGCATGACAATTTATATGACTGGCTCTTGACAGTTTACTTGACTGGGGCGTGAGAGTTTACATGACTGGTGGGTGATAGTTTATATGACTGGTGCGTGCCAGTTTATATGACTGAGGCGTGACAGTTTATATGACTGGGGCGTGACATTTGATATGACTGATGCGTGACAGTTTATATGATTGGAACGTGACAGTTTATATAACTGGGGCGTGACAGTTTATATGACTGGTGCGTGACAGATTTTATGACTGGTGTGTGACAGTTTATATGGCTGGGGCGTGAGAGTTTATATGACTAGGGCGTGACAGTTTATAAGAGTGGGGAGTGACAGTTTATGTGACTGGTGCATGACACTTTATATGAATGGTACGTGACTGTTTATATGACTGGTGCATGACAGTTTATATGACTGGAACGTGACAGTTTATATGACTGAGGCGTGACAGTTTATATGACTGGGGCGTGACAGTTTATAAGATTGGGGAGTGACAGTTTATATGACTGGTGCATGACAGTTTATATGACTGGCGCGTGACAGTTGATATGACTGATGCGTGACAGTTTATATGATACGCACGTGACAGTTTATATAACTGGGGCGTGACAGTTTATTTGACTGGTGCGTGACAGTTTATATGACTGCCACGTGACAGTTTAAATGATTTTTGAGTGACACTTTATATGACTGGGGTGTGACAGTTTATATGACTGGTGCATGACAGCTTATATGACTGGTGCATGACAGTTTATATGACTGGTGCATGCCATTTTATATGACTGGTGCATGACAGTTTATATGACTGATGCATGACTGTTTATATGACTAGTGCGTGACAGTTTATATGACTGGTGCGTGACAGTTTATATGAATGGTGCGTGACAGTTTATATGACTGGTGCAAGAAAGTTTATAAGATTGGGGAGTGACAGTTTATAAGAATGGGGAGTGACAGTTTATATGACTGATGCATGACAGTTTATACGACTGGGGCGTGACAGTTTATATGAATGGTGCGTGACAGTTTATATGTCTGGTGCGTGACAGTTTATATGACTGGGGCGTGACAGTTTATATGACTGGTGTGTGACAGTTTATATGACTAATGCGTGACAGTTTATATGACTGGTGCCTGACAGTTTATATGACTGGTGCATGACAGTTTATATGACTGGTGCTTGACAGTTTATATGAGTAGTGCATGACAGTTTATATGACTGGTGCATGACAGTTTATAAGATTAGGGAGTGACAATTTATAAAATTAAGGAGTGACAGTTTATATGACTGTTGCATGACAGTTTATATGACTGGGGCGTGACAGTTTATATGACTGGTGCGTGACAGTTTATATGATTGGCACGTGCCAGTTTATATAACTGGGGCGTGACAGTTTATATGTCTGGTGCGTGACAGTTTATATGACTGGTGCATGACAGTTTATATGACTGGGGCGTGACAGTTTATATGACTGGGGCGTGACAGTTTATAAAAGTGGGGAGTGACAGTTTATATCACTGGTGCATGACAGTTTATATGACTGGTACGTGACAGTTTATATGACTGGTGCATGACAGTTTATATGACTGGTATGTGACAGTTGATATGACTGGGGCGTGACAGTTTATATGACTGGGGCGTGACAGTTTATAAGATTAGAGAGTGACAGTTTATATGACTGGGGCGTGACAGTTTATATGACTGGTGCATGCCAGTTTATATGACTTGTGCATGACAGTTTATATGACTGGTACGTGACAGTTGATATGACTGGGGCGTGACAGTTTATATGACTGGGACGTGACAGTTTATAAGAATGGGGAGTGACAGTTTATATGACTGGGGCGTGACAGTTTATATGACTGGTGCGTGACAGTTTATATGACTAGTGCGTGACTGTTTATATGACTGGTGCATGACAGTTTATATGCCTGGTGCCTGACAGTTTATATGACTGGTGCGTGACAGTTTATATGACTGGTGCATGACAGTTTATATGACTAGTACGTGACTGTTTATACGACCAGTGCGTGACAGTTTATATGACAGGCACGTGACAGTTTGTATGACTGGCACGTGACAGTTTATGTGAGTGGTGCATGACAGTTTATATGACAGGCGCATCACAGTTTATATGACATGGGCGTGACAGTTTACATGACTGGGGTGTGACAGTTTATATGACTGGGGCATGACAGTTTATATGACTGGGGAGTGACAGTTTACATGACTGGGGCGTGACAGTTTATATTACTGGGGCGTGACAGTTTATATGATTGGGGAGTGACAGTTTATATGACTGGGACGTGACAGCTTAAATGACTGGGGCGTGACTATTTATATGACTGGCGCGTGACAGTTTATATGACTGGTGCATGACAGTTTATATGACTCGGGAGTGACAGTTTATATGACTGGTGCATGACAGTTTATATGACTGGCGCGTGACTGTTGATATGACTGATGCGTGACAGTTTATATGTTTGGCACGTGACAGTTTATATAACTGGGGCGTGACAGTTTATATGGCTGGTGCGTTACAGCTTATATGACTGGTGCATGACAGTTTATATGACTGGGGCGTGACAGTTTATATGAATGGGGCGAGACAGTTTATAAAACTGGGGAGTGACAGTTTATATGACTGGTACTTGACAGTTTATATGACTGGTGCATGACAGTTTATATGACTGGTATGTGACAGTTGATATGACTGGGGCGTGACAGTTTATATGACTGGGACGTGACAGTTTATATGACTGGTGCATGACAGTTTATATGACTGGTATGTGACAGTTGATATGACTGGGGCGTGACAGTTTATATGACTGGGGCGTGACAGTTTATAAGATTGGGGAGTGACAGTTTATATGACTGAGGCGTGACAGTTTATATGACTGGTGCGTGACAGTTTATATGACTGGTGCATGACAGTTTATATGACTGGTACGTGACAGTTGATATGACTGGGGGGTGACAGTTTATATGACTGGGACGTGACAGTTTATAAGATTGGGGAGTGACAGTTTATATGACTGGGGCGTGACATTTTATATGACTGGTGCGTGACAGTTTATATGACTGGTGCGTGACTGTTTATATGACTGGTGCATGACAATTTATATGCCTGGTGCCTGACAGTTTATATGACTGGTGCGTGACAGTTTATATGACTGGTGCATGACAGTTTATATGACTGGTGCATGACAGTTTATATGACTGGTACGTGACTGTTTATACGACCAGTGTGTGACAGTTTATATGACTGGGGAGTGACAGTTTATATGACTTGTGCGTGACACTTTATGAGATTGGGGAGTGGCAGTTTATATGACTGGTGCGTGACAGTTTATATGACTGGTTCATGACAGTTTATATGACTGGGGCGTGACAGTTTATAAGAATGGGGCGTGATAGTTTATATGACTGGTGCATGACAGTTTATATGACTGGTACGTAACAGTTAATATGGCTGGTACATGACAGTTTATATGACTGGTACGTGACAGTTTATATGACTGGGGCGTGACAGTTTATATGACTGGTGCGTGACAGTTTGTATGACTGGTGCGTGACAGTTTGTATGACTGGTGCGTGACTGTTTATAAAATTGGGAAGTGACAGTTTATATGACTGGTGCGTGACAGTTTATATGACTGGTGCGTGACAGTTTATATGACTGGTGCATGACAGTTTTTATGACTGCTGCATGACAGTTTATATGACTGGTAGGTGACTGTTTATACGACTGGTGCATGACAGTTTATATCACAGGCATGTGACAGTTTGTATGACTGGCACGTGACAGTTTATTTGAGTGGTGCATGACAGTTTATATGACAGGCGCATCACAGTTTATATGACATGGGCGTGACAGTTTACATGACTGGGGCGTGACAGTTTATATGACTGGGGCATGACTGTTTATATGACTGGGGAGTGACAGTTTATATGACTGGGGCGTGACAGTTTATATGACTGGCGCATGCCAGTTTATATGACTGGTGCGTACCAGTTTATATGACTGGCTCTTGACAGTTTACTTGACTGGGGCGTGAGAGTTTATATGACTGGCGCATGCCAGTTTATATGACTGGTGCGTGCCAGTTTATATGACTGGCTCTTGACAGTTTACTTGACTGAGGCGTGAGAGT
>WNGS01007053.1:6324-22154 GCA_020271785.1 Procambarus virginalis
ATTTATCAACAATATCTTGATACTGTGATTTTCCAAGATAATCAATATTGGGTGAGACTCCCATGGAAGCTGAACCACCCACAGCTTCCAGTAAATTATTTCATGGCCTCAACCCAATTAAATTCTCAATTAGCTAGGCTACGGAAGCAACCAGATAAATTGCAACTGTATCATGCTTTAATACAGCAACAACTTGCTAACAAATTTATAGAAGTTGTTGAAGAAGACAACCATAAGACAGGCCATTATTTACCACATCATGCTGTCCTGAAAGATTCAGTTACAACACCAATCAGGATTGTATTTAATTGTAGTGCCAAATTAAAGGCAGACAGCGTGTCACTAAATGATTGTCTACAAACTGGACCTAGCCTAACCCAAAGACTACAAGATGTCTTATTACGATTTCGCTCTGGTGTTTTTGCCTATACGGCCGACATTAGTAAGGCCTTTTAAGAGTAGGCTTACAAGAGACGGATCGTAATTTTACTAAATTTCTATGGGTGAAAGATCCACAGGATCCTAATAGTGAAATCATTACTTATAGATTTGCCTCAGTACTGTTCGGAGCGACATCTTCACCATTTTTACTCCAGGCTACTCTGGATACACATCTCAAGAAGTCTAATAGCCCCTACAAGACTGAGATTAGCAACAATTTATATGTTGACAATTTTCAAGGAACCACTAATGATGAGAATAAACTAGTGGAAATCTACCATGAGGCTAATCGTGAACTGTTGGGAGCTAACATGCCCCTACAGTCGTGGGCCTCCAATAATAAACAACTCAACCAAATAATCGAGGAAGAATTCCCAGATTATAAGGTACCTCATAAATTGAAAGTCTTAGGTATGGAGTGGAATACTTCCACAGACAAATTGAATATCAAGTCAGTGGAGATCAAACATTCACCTCTAACCATGAGAAAACTACTCTCCCATGTCAGCAAGCCATTTGACCCTTTAGGCCTACTCAGTCCTATACTAATTAAGGGTAAACTCCTTATGCAGGAGTGCTGGCAAAGGAATTTGAGGTGGGATGAAACGTTGCCGGAGGATCTCCAAGAAAAATGGCAGCAGTTGATTCCTGATTACAACAAACTTAGTATTCTACAGTTTCCTCGAAATACCTTAGGACTAAATTCACCCACAAATTTACATGTATTCTGCGATGCTTCAGGCAAAGCGTATGGCTCAGTAGCCTATCTAGTTAATACTCAACAATCATTTTTGCTTACATCTAAGGCAAGGGTAGCCCCGATTAAAAGGAGGTCACTACCCCAAATGGAATTAACTGCCTTATTAGTAGGTGTAAGACTGGCCCATTGCCTGATCAAAACCCTCAGTAATGTTCACCTTGGTGAAATAGTAGTGTGGTCGGACAATGAGGCAGTATTGCAGTGGGTAAAAAATGACAACAACAAAACTCCCTATGTCAGCAATCGAGTAAGGGAAATTCGTGAATTGTCTGCTGGTTATAAATTAAGACATGTCCCAACCAAGGACAATCCAGCTGACTATTTATCCAGAGGTTTGACTTTAAAGCAATTAGTTAAAACCGAGATGTGGTTTAATGGACCCCAATGGCTAGTTAGTGGTCAGTGGCCCCAACAGAAGCCGCAAGTCATTGTGACCAATATCACTACCCCTGTTGTGGATCCAGAACCCCCTCGAATTTTAGCTATCAATCCTCATCGCTATTCCAGTTTAAGCAAATTACTAAGAGTTACAGAAATGGTATTTGATTTCATCAACAAGATGGGGATCAAGTATCGATTTCCTAGTTCCATCAAATATTGGGTCAAACAAGCTCAACAAGAGACTTATGGGAAGGAATATGAACATCTCCCAGAAAGGTTGAGTAAGTCTCTGGGCATCTGGCTTGACTCAGACAATTATAACATTTTGAGATGCGGCGGACGTCTGCTTCATGCAGAAATAAATTTAGATACGAAGAATCCTATACTTCTTCCACGTCACCACATCATTACTAAACTCATAGTTTTACATTACCATGAGCATAATACTCATGGTGGAGTATTAGATACTCTTACTGAAATCAGACAACGTTTTTGGCTTCCCCA
Source organism: Procambarus virginalis (assembly GCA_020271785.1). Lineage (NCBI taxonomy): Eukaryota > Metazoa > Arthropoda > Malacostraca > Decapoda > Cambaridae > Procambarus > Procambarus virginalis. The sequence goes on from WNGS01007053.1 coordinate 8,411, forward strand.
AGGTCGCCAAACTGTTATATCTTTAATCAAGTCTTATGTAATCTGCAAGAGATATGATGCTCGAGTGTGTCCTTATCCAGGTCCACCGCCCCTACCTAAGGAGCGAGTCGTACACCTTCGTCCCTTTGAAACCACAGGTGTCGACTATACAGGAGCACTAATTTTAACAGGCACACCGGACAAGATTCCAGTGAAAGCCTACATTTGCCTTTTCACGTGTGCTACCACACGCGGAGTACATTTAGAAGTCACTTCTGACATGAGTGCAGAAGCCTTTCTGCAAGCCTTTCGCAGATTTGCTGCACGAAGATCTTGCCCAAAATTAATGATCTCGGATAATGGATCTAACTTCGTGGCAGGAGAAGCTTGCTTACAAGAAATATGGAACCATCCAGAAGTACACTCTGTGCTCAAACAGAGACAATGCTATTGGAAATTTATTCCTCCAAGAGCACCATGGCATGGCGGTTTTTACGAAAGAATGGTGGGAACTGTTAAGAAATGCCTAAGAAAAACCTTACACGGCAGAAAATTAATCTCACCGAGTTACAGACCCTTGTCGTGGAAATTGAAGCACGAGTCAACAACAGACCTCTAACCTACTTAACAGAAGATTTCTCCCAAAGAGAACCCCTAAGCCCCTCTCATTTGATTCATGGTGGTCTTCTGAGCCCTCTAATATCTCTAGGAGACGAGGATCCAGCTGACCCTTCGTGTGTCAAAGCAAGTGACTTGGTGGAGAGTTATAGACACCTTTCAAGAGTAATAGAGAAGTGGAATGAGGTCTGGACACGTGAATATTTAACTGCTTTAAGAGAATATCATTATGGAGCTGCAAGCCCATACAATAAAGTTCAACTTAAACCAGGTGATCTTGTCCTAGTAGACAGTGATGGACCCAGGTCAGATTGGCCTATAGGTAAATTGTTGATATCCATCCTGACCGCCATGGTGTATTACGAATTGTTAAAGTTCAGTGTCGAGGCACTACTACCTTGAAAACACTAGAGAAATTAGTACCTTTAGAGTTAGCAGAACACGAGTGTTCTACAGATATACCTGTAACCCAAGTTTCAGAGAACAATGATTCTACTCAACCGAGCACAAGACCATCAAGAGTCGCTGCTCAGAACTGCAAACAGAAACTTAAACAATATTTTGATTCTATTCAAGAGTAGATAACTTATCATTTAAACTTGAGGTGACCATACTGATGCAGTGATGAGTTGATGTCCAGTAATTAGTTACGAGTCATAGTGACCTTGGACAGTAGCCTCACTGTATTGATGAGGTCTCCTTAATCTTAAATGAACCATTATTCATAATTTATTTTGTTAATATCCTTCTGTATCTTACAAAGGAATTATTCAATAATTTTAATGTTTATTTACGTCCCTATGTTGACTTAGAGTCATCTACCAAGATTCGGGACATTCGTTAGGTACGTACTAACCTACTAACCCATGAATATAACTTCAGGATAGAGAAACAGGTGTACGTTAGTACTAATACCTGAACTACGACCCGAGTTTTCTCTCCCGGAGTTATGTTGGAAATAACCAACAGTTTTATACATCATTGTATTTTTACAACCTTTGAATTAATCAAAGTAGTTACTAAAATTACTAACTTATAGATTTAATCATTATCATGATTTATTCATTGCCAAATTCTTCCTAGTCCGTGAGGACAGGCAGCAACATGAATTTTCTCCACATTTAGTTGGATTTATAACAAGAGTCCAGTTTATCATTTCATTTACTAAAAATAGTTAAGTTTGATTTCGTAGTATACTATTACTTACTGAAGCTCCCTTATTTAGTTAATATTAAGTATTCTAGAGGAAATTACTTTGATGCAAATGATTTTACTTTAATTTCCTCGATTGGCTGCACAACTTTAGTAAGCCAATTTATGTTACGAGAAATTCTAATTTATCACAGAAGAATTTAATGTGATATTAATACTTGTTATTACCTCTTCCTTCCTTAGTCAATTGCGATAAATACATATTCATTTACGCTCGAGAACCGCGCATGCGCAATAAGGAGAGGAGGAAGACGGGAGAGCGTCACTTGACACGTGAACGCGAGCAGGACTCGGACGCCATTGACAGCGTGTAGCAGAGCTGTGTTTGACCTACTTATTTGCTCCCACGACCAGTTGAGCGGTGCCACGTTATCTGGCATTACATAGCTGTGTCACAGACTAGTATATGAGCAACTCCAAGGTCAACGCCATCAAGCAGCAGCTGGAGGACGAAGAATTGCTCAAGTCTCCACATCAACGACACGCGGCTCGGCAGCTAGGTTTGCCTTTTTGTTATTATGTGGCCACAATTAACGTTTAGGCTATCAGTCGTTAAGCCGAATGCAAAATAACAACATCTAGTACGTGTCGCTAATAAATTTACCATCTAAATAGAAGATTTATTAGTTTATTTTCTCAAAAGAGATTTCACAGTGCTTGAATATAAATTGTTCATACATTAGCTGAAATTTACTGCAGTTATCCTCATGATTTAGGATGTAATTGTAAATACCTATTATGTAGAAGATTTCTACAGTGTAATTGCCTTTCAGTGCCAAGGCGACTTCAACCGAGGTGCTAGGCTTCCCCACCGTTCTGTGTAACAATTTGCCCTATGGAACACGTCATCGGTGGAGCGTAGCAACTGATTATTTCTCACTAGATTACAGCTAAGCTGTCCTTTTTTTTTATCTGTAGCAATAACTATATTTACAGTAGTGATCTCATAAAGAGATCAATTACACTAACCCATTGATTTACTGATTCTGTTCAACATTTCAGTAGTATATTGAGGTACATTTACCTCCAATTACTAATATATATTCAACCTTATTTACTTTCATATTTGATTTACTCTGGTGAAGAACCAGCACCAGAATAATGCTAGGGATGTATTAATCTTTTAGCATGTAACCCCCCAATTTTGTGTAGTTAATTTGACTCCATTTATATAAGTATTACAGTTTTCCATTATCTCTTTGTTTTCCACTTTTTCTCAAAAAGTGGTGGTCCTTCATAGCTATCGAAGTATATATATATTTATTTAATTATTAGTTACTGGAGTCAGGTTTTCCCCACAGGCGGTATCAACAGGTTTAGCAGCGGTGGCAGCAGCAACAGCAGCAGCAGCAGCAGCAGCAGCAACAGCAGCAGCAGCAGCAGCAGCAGCAGCAGCAGCAGCACCACCGCCAGCAGTAACAGCAGCTTCATCAGCAGCAGCTGCATCATCTACAACAGCTCCTGCGGTGGTGACAGCAACAGTGGCGTCAGCGGTAGTAGCAGTGACGTCGGCGGTACCAACAGCTTCAGCAGCGGTGGCAGCAGCAACAGCAGCAGCAGCAGCAGCAGCAGCACCACCACCACCACCACCAGCTATTCTGTTAAAGTAAATTTTGTTGTGGGAATCTTTCCCCTGTTGTAGTTCTTTAAAAACAAATATTTCCTTTGTTCTTTAATAAAATAAAATATAAGTAGTGTTGTTTTATTCCCCTAATCAGTACATAAGTGCACAATGGCCGAGGAACATTATGTATATCTTACCAGCCTCGACCAAGAAGATTTATACAACAACACTAGTTCAGCATTTACAAACACCATCCCTACACTACATTTAAAGCCTTCCATTAAACATGAGGTGGCTTTAGTTAACATACTTCTACCCAGACGAATTAACGCCATAATTAAGGATGAGGGGAGTCTGCCATAGATATCTATGCTACTTTTAAATGTGGAACTCTTTCTAAAAGCCCAGAACATCTAATTTACACTTTCCTCCCCAAAACCAACATATTATCTAAAAACATCTAATACATCACAGAAGAGGTTAGCCGGCAAATAATCACTGACATGAAACTAAGTTTCAGGAGTGATTTCAAAATATACTTCCCAAATACAGAACCAATCCTCACCTATGACCAATCTTTAGAGAGTGTATTACTAGCTTCAACTCTTAATAATGAAGGTACTGGCTCGTTATATTCTCTCAGCCTTCAATTTAAACACAGAATAGCTAATGTACTTGGTTTTGACAGCGATCGCAAATACACCATTTATCGGGCAAAAACAGATGACATTACAACAGCCTCCAAGGTTGTGGGCTCATTCCCCCCAGACAATGATGGAGGTTGTGATTATTTACTCATCTATAGTGACGTCATCGAGCCGGAACGATATGGGGGGCAGATTGTAAATATCTTGGATGCCATCAATTATCATCACTCATATTCTAGAGGAGCTCACCCCCCTTGTGTACAAGACATTAAATACTAACACGTTGGAGAAAGTAAGTATTAAAATAACAGATCAGTTTGGGCGAATGGTTAGTTTTGAAGATGGAAGGTCGGTTACGGCAGTTTTGCATATCCATCCTAAAGTATAGCGATATAAACTATGTATAAATATATATATAGAAGTGTTTACCCACGACTTCGGTTATTATAAGAAGAGGTGTCGGTATGCGTGTACCGTTCCTCCCCCCCCCCTCTCAGAGGGAGTTTGGGGAGATATTCCTCCCCCCCCCTCTAGGAGACATGGGATGAGAGGGGGAGCGATGAATGACATACGCACATTCCAAGCACCTTATCTCAGATCTGGTGGTGTTTTTTTTGGGACCTTGGCCGGCTTGGCTCGACGGGCCATACCATTTTTCATGAAAGCTGTAACACCGAGTGCAATCGATTTTGGGAAAAATGTTCTTGGTGATTTAACCAGTGGTAAACGGGATGTAAAGAGTGCTCTGAGAACTCACGGTATGATGCTCTTAAGACTGTGGGAAAGAAACTGGTAACAGGTGGGAAAATTAAACGACTCTCTAGGAGAATAAAAATAAAAAAAAAAATAAAAAATGTAAACGAGGTCTTGGGTATAAAAATGACGTATTTTCCCTAACGTAAGCAGTCATACTTCACCTTTCGGAGGGGATCATGGCGGGGGCTAGTGGAGCTGGGGTGAAAATACCATTAGAATATTATAGCTCCAGTATTATTGACCAATTTCCTAGAAGTAACAGAATACGTAATGTGGAAAGTTCAATTGCCTCTACACAGCAAATAGACATTCTACCTGTCAACCTCCCCATTAATCAACGTTTGCGGGATAATTACTTACAATTCCGCATTCCTGGCACCCAGGGAGCCTTCTTAGATCTAGCTAATATTGTTATAGTTTTTAAGGTATCTTTAACGAAAGATGACGATACCACAAAATTGGAAGAGGATGACTATGTGGAATTTGTGAATGGGTTGTCAAATACCATGTTTAAAGGTGTCCAGGTGTTTTTAGGAGAGCAGGTAGTTGAAAAAATTCTTATTTTAATTATTGGTCGTTTATTAAATTAATTACTTCCCTACCCCTTTCAAAAATGTCTTCCTTGGAAGAATTGGAGCCATTCGTAGGGACTGGAGTGATGAAGGTATAATTCCTAACGAATTTACTAATACATTTTTTTACTGGAGCAAGCGCCATGGATAAAAAATTACGGTCAATTTAAAAGAAAAAGGTTTGTCAATGTGTTTTCCCCTAGTATTGGATGTAACAACCCTAGACCAATTCATATTAGATAATATAGATGTGCGTCTAAGATTGGAGCTCTCTCCACATGCTTGGGTGCTAAATACAAGCGTGGTCGATGGCTCTAAGCCTGCATATAGATTATGCTAAGTTATGGGTAACACGGGTTCCCCTACCCAAGTGCCTACCTAGCCTTAAACAGCTCACTGTTAGCATCTCCTGACCCCATAAGCTATAGTTTCAGTAGAACTATTTCTAAAACATATGTCCTGGCGGGGAATCAAACCAGCCTCTTAATTGATCAGCCTTGGGCACAAGTAATTCCACACAAGATATATATGGTAGTCGTAGCAATGAATTATTATACCGGTCTCCACCAAGGTAATGGATTATATTTTGAAAATGCAAAGCTGAAAAATATTGCTATGTATTTGAACAATAATGCAATTTACCGAATTGGCGGTGATTTCGACAACCATTATTCCCGCCTTTATTACGAAACTTTGAAGACATTAGGGTTAGAGCGTGATTCGCTACTAGGCTATGACACTTTTAAAAAGGGGAGATCAATATTCGCCTTTGGCTTAAGCACCATTCAAACAAAAGATTCCCTCCCTGTGGAGAAATCTGGCAACTTGCGTATGGAGCTTGAATTTGGTAGTGGTGTTACATATAACAGACTGGTTTTACTGTTCGGGGAAATGACAGGAGTACTATCCATTGACGGACAAAGAACTGTTCTATGTGACGTGCGAGCTTAAAAAACATAATGAATTGTTATGATATAAATATTAATTTAAAAAATAATGTAGGGGATCGAGCTCTCTACCTAGGTTGTTATATTGCAGACGAGAGAGAACATTTAAATATCTCGTCAAGAAAACCTATCGTCTTCATAAGCAATATTTTACCATCACACAGCAGATTAACTATGGGCCACTGGGTAGCTATTTATGTTGATAAAGTTAAACGTCGAATTTTTTTTTCGATAGTTATGCAATGTTGGCGGTTACTTACGGTCATTATTTTCAAGGATTTATTAAAACTAACAAAATAACAGAGGTGTTTGGGATGTGTTACAGACTCCAGAGTGATTTTACTCTTGCCTGCGGGCTCTATTGCATCATGTTTGTTCACAGAATAAGTCATCTGGGGTTGCCTTCAACAGTACATTACTTTCATAAGGTATTTTCCAGCGTTACTTTAAAATTAAATGATAAACAAGCCCTTGCTTATGCAAGATGATATTTTCCTATGAAACATCATTGTGTTAGGACATTTTGTAGGGGTGTAGGGGTTGGTTCTTATAGGTGGTGTAGAGAATATTTTTGTTAGCTTGGCAACCTACCTAATAAGGGGGTACCCCCTATAAAAAACCCTCCCACCCCACAACCTCCCAGAAGACAAACAACCTACTCATCCTACAAATGGAAGGTGTCGCTCCAAAAAACCTACAGGGAAGATTGAAGACTTGAGGGTCCTGGTTAGTATTACCCACACTTTCTGGTAAAGATTTATTTTTTTTATCATCACGTGTTGCACAAGGCTAAATCATCATCATGTATCACGTGTTGTACCAGGCTATATCATCATCACGTGTTGTACCAGGCTATATCATCATCACATGTTGTACCAGGCCATATCATCATCACGTGTTGTACCAGGCTATATCATCATCACGTGTTGTACCAGGCTATATCATCATCATGTGTTTTACCAGGCGATAGCATCATCACGTGTCGTACCAAGCTATGGCATCAACACGTGTTGTACCACATTATAGCATCATCACGTGTTGTACTAGGCGATAGCATCAACACGTGTTGTACCAGGCTATAGCTTCATCACGTGTTGTACCAAGCTAAAGCTTCATCACGTGTTGCACCAGGCTATAGCTTCATCACGTGTTGTACTAGGCTATAGCGTCATCATGTGTTGTCTCAGGCTATAGCTTCATCACGTGTTGTACCAGGCAATAGAATCATCATGCGTTGTACCAGGCTATAGCTTCATCACGTGTTGTACCAGGAAATAAAATCAATGCATGTTGTGCCAGGCTTCAACACATGTTGTACCAGGCTATAGCTTCATCATGTGTTGTGCCAGGCTATAGCTTCATCACGTCTTGTACGAGGCTATAGCTTCATCACGTGTTGTACCAGGCTATAGCTTCATCACGTGTTGTACCAGGCTATAGCTTCATCACGTCTTGTACAAGACTATAGCATTAACACGTGTTGTACCAGGCTATAGCTTCATCACGTGATGTACCAGGCTATAGCTTCATGTGTTGTACCAGGCTATAGTTTCATCACGTGTTGTACCATGCTACAGCATCATCACGTGTTGTACCAGGCTATAGCATCATCACGTGTTATACCAGGCTATAGCATCGTCACGTGTTATACCAGGCTATAGCTTCATCACGTGTTGTTCCAGGCTACAGCATCATCACGTGTTGTACCAGGCTATAGCTTCATCACGTGTTGTACCAGGCTATAGCATCCTCACGTGCTGTANTAATAAAAATGTCTCTAACGGCACAGAAACGGTCAATTCTTACCACCATCTATAATGACATTTCCAGCTTGGTGGTTTCACAGGATCAATTCAAAAATTGTATAAGGCCGCCAGACTTAAAGACTCCAACATCAGTATTGCAGATGTGAAGGAATTTCGTCGTGAGAGCGATCTTATACCTTACATAAGGGAATTTAGTTAGGTTCCCCCGGCGGAAAATATTAGCTCCTAAGCCCCGTACCATAATTGCCTGTGACTAGGGGACTTTTTGTAGTTTACAAAAATACAATAAGTGTTAAATATATTTTAATTTGTGTCGATGTTTATTCTCGCCTAATGCAGTCTCAAACTTTAAAAACAAAAATTTGAGTGATGGTTTAGTCGCCCTAAGGAAGATATTAGAGGAAACTCCTCAGTTTCTCGGTGTAAGGCGGATATTCACCGACCGAGGTAGAGAATTTTACAACAGGCAGTTCAAAATTATTTGTAAGAAAAATATTAAATTATATAGTGTATTTTCGGAAATGAATCTAGCATAGTGGAGCGTGCCATCAAAACTTTAAAACAAAAACTGTATCATTATATGACCCAAGCTATTCATTAAATACATTCACATCCTCCAAATTTGTGATGTGTACAACAACACATTCCACAGGACACTAAAAAATACTCCTCTTGTCATTCATAAGTTGCAAAATATTTGAAGATATACGAAGACAGTTTAAGGTCATGTATTTAAACAATGACTCCCCCTTACTCCCATCAGTCCTCAGCTGCACCTTGGGCAGCATGTACGATTGGCAAAGCGTAGGAATATATTTCACAAGGCTTTTGGCTCCAAAATACAGAAGAAATATTTCTAGTGTCACATATTGACAGAACACATCCAATCCCGACCTATAAAATCAAAGATTTAAACAACGAGCCGGTCAGTGGTATGTTTTATGAGCAAGAATTGATCCCAACAACCCTTCCAGACTATTTTCCTATAACGATATTACGGACTAGGAAAACATCGAAAGGACACAGAGAATATTTTGTCAAGTGGAGAGGGTACCCAGATTCTGCCAATAGCTGGATTAATGCTCAAGACATTGTCAAATTTAACAAAAAATGACAGTTCATCAGGACTCTCTCATAGAGAAACATCATCAATTGTTATTTTTATTAAACAATTTATCGCCCAAGAAGCGGAATAAACTAATCAAGGCTTTAAAACGACAGGAAATTGAATCAATTTGTGAAATTTTTGCCAATTTTCTGAAACGAAACATCCTGGTTCAACCACAGATAATTAATGGCTTACAGAGGTATCAGAATGACATTCGTTCTGTAGCACGTAAGAAACTCCACTGTACAAAAGAAAATATTCTGACCTCCAGGTGAGGTGGTGCTATATTGGCAGCTCTGCTACCTTTGGCTGTATCGTTAATTTCCTCCCTAAAAAGGTAATTACGTAAATAAGTAACGAGAGAGAAAAAATGATGAAGGAATATTGTCTGGTACCACGATTCATAGCCGAAAAATATTTATTTAATAAAAACAAGAACACACCATCACCTCTTAATGTGGAAGGACTGTCCTCCCCCAGTGGAGATGATGGTGAAAGTAAGTCCTTCTCTTTAAAAAACGAAAGCAATTCAAGTAATAGTGTTGGCGGTAGCTGTAACCACTCCAGCTATGACTCTATCGAAGGTGATGGGGGAGTGGGAGGAGTGGACACTCCCTCCTCTCACCCGACAACAGCAACTTGTGGGCGGTGTTGCCACAGTAGCTCCTCCAGATGGGCGGGGTTGTTCAGACGTCTATTAAATGACATTGGTCCTGCCGCTGCCGCCGCCGGAGCGGGGCCGCTCTTTAAACAAAAAAAAAAACGCGGCGCGGATGTAAGGATTTTACTGAAGGTGGCTGGCATAGACCCGACCTTCATACGTAATTATCGTGCCAGATCACAGTTAAAAAGGGGGAGGGGCATCCATAGGAGACCCCATTGGGAGGCGTATTGAAGACCTATATTAACCACTTCTTAAACGCCATTATATTCAGTTGTGTATGCACCATGGAGCAAGCTTCCAGCCCCCCTCCACCTCCAACTGTGGAAGACAAATCTCCCTTATTGAAGAAGTTGGTTGCTACTCAACGGTACTACAAGTATGTCGAACACAAAAGTAGATTGATATACGCATTGTGGGATTGTTACGACCGCCTTGTGTTGAGTGCTCCCCCAGAACGATTTTTTAAGTCATTTGGGGAAACGGTGAAACGTTACGAAGAATATTCATCCCAGGAAATCCAGACGGAGATATGGCAAATGGAAAAATTAACCTTCCAACATCGAGACCAGATTACAGCCTTCGAGTCTGGGCGGAGTGTCTATGAGCTTATAAGGTGAGGAATGTGGCCTCTACCCCAACACCCCTACATTCCTCCCCCTCCAGGTGGGGAACACAGGTGTATTTAAAGGTCCCCCACCATCGCTCCTGGTCACTATAGTTGTTGTCGACACACACCCTCCTCACAGTCGCCCTTCGCCATGTCCTTGTCGTCCATCAAGACAATAAACGACATCACCGACACCCACGCCTTTGGGGTCAGTGACGTTATTGTGTACGACCTTCCCACTGCCATTGTGCGTCCCTATGGACTGGCGAGTGTGATATGGAAGTCTTATAATTACGCTCGTGTGGAACGTGTTGGTCTGACTAATGTCAACAGGGCCACAATATGTTATCGGTCTACCCCAGGGGACATTGAAGTGAAGATAGCCCCTTACCCCCCTCCCCCGACGGTCAAGATATTGTCGAAGAACCTGTGTTGTTCTTCGGGCCCACCATCGTGGCACTAATTTCTGCATTCGGTGCAGGTGCACCCTTCGAGTCCAACCCTATAGCTCAAGAGCAAGTACAGACTTTCGCCGACACCCACTACATCACCAACGTCACCCTGGATACAGCCAAGAATAGGCTCTTCTGGTTGAAAATGGCCCTAACAAAGGTGGGCAATCTAATGGTGAGAAGCCCAACCATGTTTTGACTAGTGGTGCCCCATGGGTTAGGGGCTTCCCGTGATGGTATGGACAACTGGCACAAGGACATCGGACCCATGTTGATCTCACTTCATCACAAACTGAGGAAGCATAACAAGGAGCTTTTAATCCTAAAACGTCCCTCGTCTGGTACCCCATCAATGGCGCCCCTCCCGATCGATGACCCCAGAGGGGAGGGCGATAGTACAACTATCACCCTGGACGCTGTGGGGGACGGGGCCTCCACCCCAGGAACCTCTTCTCGTTCTACACCACCAGCACCACCAGCTACCCCCAGGAAGAAGAGACATCTGCAGGAATATACATCCAGCACCACCTCCACCACCTCCCCCCACAACATCTGCCACAGCCAAACGTCGGATCGAAACCACTATCGACATCGATTCCCACCCAAATCGCCGTATCGAGTCCATCCTCGATGGAGAGTCACAGGAAATATTCCTGTTATCCTCCCCCCCCCCCCGAAAAAACAACGGAAGCTGTAACCACCCCCGGGGAAGAAGAGGTGGCAGCACTACCGCCAGCAGTAACAGCAGCTTCATCAGCAGCAGCAGCAGCAGCAGCTGCATCATCTACAACAGCTCCTGCGGTGGCGACAGCAGCAGTAACAGCTCTAGCTGTGGTGGCAGCAGTGGCATCAGCGGTAGTAGTAGTGGCGTCGGCGGTGTTGGAAATAACCAACAGTTTTATACATCATTGTATTTTTACAACCTTTGAATTAATCAAAGTATTTTCTAAAATTACTAACTTATAGATTTAATCATTATCATGATTTATTCATTACCAAATTCTTCCTTGTACGTGAGGACAGGCAGCAACATGAATTTTCTCCATATTTAGTTGGATTTATAACATGAGTCCAGTTTATCATTTCATTTACTAAAAATAGTTAAGTTTGATTTCGTAGTATACTATTACTTACTGAAGCTCCCTTGTTTAGTTAATATTAAGTATTCTAGAGGAAATTACTTTGATGCAAATGATTTTACTTTAATTTCCTCGATTGGCTGCACAACTTTTAGTAAGCCAATTTATGTTACGAGAAATTCTAATTTCTCACAGAAGAATTTAATGTGATATTAATACTTGTTATTACCTCTTCCTTCCTTAGTCAATTGCGATAAATACATATTCATTTACGCTCGAGAACCGCGCATGCGCAATAAGGAGAGGAGGAAGACGGGAGAGTGTCACTTGACACGTGAACGAGAGCAGGACTCGGACGCCATTGACAGCGTGTAGCAGAGCTGTGTTTTGACCTACTTATTTCGCTCCCACGACCAGTTGAGCGGTGCCACGTTATCTGGCATAACATAGCCGTGTCACAGACTAGTATATGAGCAACTCCAAGGTCAACGCCTTCAAGCAGCAGCTGGAGGACGAAGAATTGCTCAAGTCTCCACATCAACGACACGCGGCTCGGCAGCTAGGTTTACCTTTTTGTTATTATGTGGCCACAATAAATATTTAGGCTAGCCGAATGCAAAATTCGTTAAGCCGAATGCAAAATAACAACATCTAGTACGTGTCTCTAGTAAATTTACCATATAAATAGATGATTTATTAGTTTATTTTCTCAAAAGAGATTTCACAGTGCTTGAATATAAATTGTTCAGACATTAGCTGAAATTTACTGCAGTTATACTCATGATTTAGGATGTAATTGTAAATACCTATTATGTAGAAGATTTCTACAGTGAAATTGCCTTTCAGTACCAAGGCGACTTCAACCGAGGTGCTAGGCTTCCCCACCGTTCTGTGTAACAATTTGCCCTATGCAACACGTCATCGGTGGAGCGTAGCAACTGATTACTTCTCACTAGATTACAGCTAAGCTGTCCCTTTTTTTTATCTGTAGCAATAAATATATTTACAGTAGTGATCTCATATAGAGATCAATTACACTAACCCATTGATTTACTGATTCTGTTCAACATTTCAGTAGTATATTGAGGTACATTTACCTCCAATTACTAATATATATCCAACCTTATTTACTTTCATATTTGATTTACTCTGGTGAAGAACCAGCACCAGAATAATGCTAGGGATGTATTAATCTTTTAGCATGTAACCCCCCAATTTTGTGTAGTTAATTTGACTCCATTTATATAAGTATTACAGTTTTCCATTATCTCTTGTTTTCCACTTTTTCTCAAAAAGTGGTGGTCCTTCATAGCTATCGAAGTATATATATATTTATTTAATTATTAGTTACTGGAGTCAGGTTTTCCCCACAGAATTTTGGTCCTTCGAACCGGATGTACCATTAATCATTTAGGTTCCAGTATATTCACCCAAATTACTGGCCCCATATAATTAACTATTTACTAACACCAACTAGTGTGTTAATATTCTTAAGCTATTTACCAGTATATTCTATTATTTACGGCTGTCAGCAGACTGCCCATATTATAGCCTAAAACTCATTTATTATTATCAACATTTCTATTAATACTTTATGCACAAAGTAACCTTAGTGTTATATATTTATAAATTTTTACTTGTGTTTCTAAGCACAAACATATATATAAAAACAAAAAATTCCAAAAACATAGCACCAAAACTCTTTTTGTGCTTTTAACATATTATTTCGTGTATTATTATTTTTTTTTGAGTACTGCCGAATGTTCACTGTTG
>WNGS01007054.1:0-10598 GCA_020271785.1 Procambarus virginalis
TCCCAGTGATGATCTCTCCTGGTGATGGTATCTCCCAGTGATGATCTCCTCTGGTGATGGTATCTCCCGGTGATGATCTCCTGGTGATGGTATCTCCCAGTGATGATCTCCCTGGTGATGGTATTCCAGTGATGAATCTCTCCTGGTGATGGTATCTCCCAGTGATGATCTCCTGTTGATGGTATCTCCCAGTGATGATCTCTCCTGGTGATGGTATCTCCGGTGATGATCTCCGGGTGATGGTATCCCAGGGGTGATCTCTCTGGTGGATGGTATCTCCCAGTGATGATCTCCTGGTGATGGTATCTCCCAGTGAGGATCTCCTCTGGTGATGGTATCTTCGGTGATGATCTCTCCTGGTGATGGTATCTCCAGTGATGATTCTCTGGTGATGGTATCTCCCAGTGATGATCTCTCCTGGTGAGGTATCTCCCAGTGATGATCTCCTCTGGTGATGGTATCTGCCGGTGAGATCTCTCCTGGGGATGGTATCTCCCAGTGATGATCTCCTGGTGATGGTATCTCCCAGTGATGATCTCCTCTGGTGATGGTATTCTCCAGTGAGGATCTACTCTGGTGATGGTATTCTCCCAGTGATGATCTTCTCGGGTGATGGTATCTCCCGGTGATTGTATCTCCGGTGATGGTATCTCCCAGTGATGATCTCTCCTGGTGATGGTATCTCCCATCCCAATGATGATCTCCTTGGTGATGGTATCTCCCAGTGATGATCTCTCCTGGTGATGGTATCTCCCAGTGATGATCTCTCCTGGTGATGGTATCTCCCAGTGATGATCTCCTCTGGTGATGGTATCTCCCAGTGATGATCTCCTCTGGTGATGGTATCTCCCGTGATGATCTACTGGTGATGGTATCTCCCAGTGATGATCTCTCTGGTGATGGTATCTCCCAGTGATGATCTCCTCGGGTGATGGTATCTCCAGTGATGATCTCTCCTGGTGATGGTATCTCCAGTGATGATCTCCTCTGGTGATGGTATCTCCAGTGATGATCTCCTCTGGTGGTGGTATCTCCCAGTGATGATCTCCTCTGGTGGTGGTATCTCCCAGTGATGATCTCCTCTGGTGATGGTATCTCCCAGTGATGATCTCTCTGGTGATGGTATCTCCAGTGATGATCTCTCTGGTGATGGTATCTCCCGGTGATGGTATCTCCGGTGATGGTATCTCCCAGTGATGATCTCTCCTGGTGATGGTATCTCCGGTGATAGTATCTCCCGGTGATGGTATTCCCAGTGATGATCTACCTCTGGTGATGGTATCTCCCGGTGATAGTATCTCCAGGTGATGGTATCTCCCAGTGATGATCTCCTCTGGTGATGTATATCTCGGTGATAGTATCTCCCGGTGATGGTATCTCCAGTGATGATCTGGTTGTGAGTGTAGAGATGATGTGATGGTTCATCCAGCCTTGTTGTTCGCGCAGTCCTTGGCGCAGGTGTAGGCGGAGACGACAGTCTTGTATCTGAAGCGTCTTGTATTGTCTTAATATGCAGCTGGCAGGGGTCACGTGGCAGGGTCACGTTGGCAGGGGTCACGTTGGCAGGGGTCACGTGGCAGGGGTCACGTTGGCAGGGGTCACGTTGGCAGGGGGTCACGTTGGCAGGGGTCACGTTGGCAGGGGTCACGTTGGCAGGGGTCACGTTGGCAGGGGTCATGTTGGCAGGGGGTCACGTTGGCAGGGGTCAGGTTGGCAGGGGTCACGTTGGCAGGGGTCACGTTGGCAGGGGTCACGTTGGCAGGGGTCACGTTGGCAGGGGGTCACGTTGCAGGGGTCACGTTGGAGGGGGTCACGTTGCAGGGTCACGTTGGAAGGGTCACGGTGGCAGGGGTCACGTTGGCAGGGGTCACGTTGGCAGGGGTCACGTGGCAGGGGTCACGTTGGCAGGGGGTCACGTGGCAGGGGTCTCACGTTCGTTCACGTGACCCTGCGTACCCCAATCCCCCCCCCCCCACTTCTCCCGTTCCTGCCAACGTGACCCCTGCCAACGTGACCCCTGCCAACGTGACCCCTGCCAACGTGACCCTGCCAACGTGACCCCTGCCAACGTGACCCCTGCCAACGTGACCCTTCCAACGTGACCCCTGCCAACGTGACCCCCTGCCAACGTGACCCTGCCAACGTGACCCCCTGCCAACGTGACCCCTGCCAACGTGACCCCTGCCAACGTGACCCCTGCCACGTGACCCCTGCCAACCTGACCCCTGCCAACGTGACCCCTGCCAACATGACCCCTGCCAACGTGACCCCTGCCAACGTGACCCCTGCCAACGTGACCCCTGCCAACGTGACCCCTGCCAACGTGACCCCTGCCAACGTGACCCTGCCAACGTGACCCTGCCAACGTGACCCTGCCAACGTGACCCTGCCAACGTGACCTGCCAGCTGCATATTAAGGACAATACAAGACGCTTCAGAAGACAAGACTGTCGTCTCCGCCTACACCTGCGCCAAGGACTGCGCGAACAACAAGGCTGGATGAAACCATCACATCATCTCTACACTCACAACCAGATCATCACTGGGAGATACCATCACCGGGAGATACTATCACCGAGAGATACCATCACCAGAGGAGATCATCACTGGGAGATACCATCACCTGGAGATACTATCACCGGGAGATACCATCACCAGAGGAGATCATCATGGGAGATACCATCACGGGAGATACTATCACCGGGAGATACCATCACCAGGAGAGATCATCACTGGGAGATACCATCACCGGGAGATACCATCACCGGGAGATACCATCACCAGAGGAGATCATCACTGGGAGATACCATCACCAGGAGAGATCATCACTGGGAGATACCATCACCAGAGGAGATCATCACTGGGAGATACCACCACAGAGGAGATCATCACTGGGAGATACCACCACCAGAGGAGATCATCACTGGGAGATACCATCACCAGAGGAGATCATCACTGGGAGATACCATCACCAGGAGAGATCATCACTGGGAGATACCATCACCAGAGGAGATCATCACTGGGAGATACCATCACCAGAGGAGATCATCACTGGGAGATACCATCACCAGGAGAGATCATCACTGGGAGATACCATCACCAGAGGAGATCATCACTGGGAGATACCATCACCAGAGGAGATCATCACTGGGAGATACCATCACCAGGAGAGATCATCACTGGGAGATACCATCACCAGGAGAGATCATCACTGGGAGATACCATCACCAGAGGAGATCATCATTGGGATGGGAGATACCATCACCAGGAGAGATCATCACTGGGAGATACCATCACCGGGAGATACAATCACCGGGAGATACCATCACCCGAGAAGATCATCACTGGGAGATACCATCACCAGAGTAGATCATCACTGGGAGATACCATCACCAGAGGAGATCATCACTGGGAGATACCATCACCAGGAGATCATCACTGGGAGATACCATCCCAGGAGAGATCATCACCGGCAGATACCATCACCAGAGGAGATCATCACTGGGAGATACCATCACCAGGAGAGATCATCACTGGGAGATACCATCACCAGGAGAGATCATCACTGGGAGATACCATCACCAGGAGAGATCATCACCGGAAGATACCATCACCAGAGGAGATCCTCACTGGGAGATACCATCACCAGGAGATCATCACTGGGAGATACCATCACCAGAGGAGATCACCACTGGGAGATACCATCACCAGGAGATCATCACCGGGAGATACCATCACCAGGAGAGATCATCACTGGGAGATACCATCACCAGGAGATCATCACTGGGAGATACCATCACCAGGAGAGATCATCACTGGGAGATACCATCACCAGAGGAGATCATCACTGGGAGATACCATCACCAGGAGATCATCACCGGGAGATACCATCACCAGAGGAGATCATCACTGGGAGATACCATCACCAGGAGAGATCATCACTGGGAGATACCATCACCAGGAGATCATCACTGGGAGATACCATCACCAGGAGAGATCATCACTGGGAGATACCATCACCAGAGGAGATCATCACTGGGAGATACCATCACCAGGAGAGATCATCACTGGGAGATACCATCACCAGGAGAGATCATCACTGGGAGATACCATCACCAGGAGAGATCATCACCGGGAGATACCATCACCAGCAGAGATCATCACGGGATATACCATCACCAGGAGAGATCATCACTGGGAGATACCACCACCAGGAGATCATCACTGGGAGATACCATCACCAGGAGAGATCATCACTAGAGATACCATTACCAGGAGAGATCATCACCGGGAGATACCATCACCAGGAGAGATCATCACTGGAGATACCATCACCAGGAGAGATCATCAGTGGGACATACCATCACCAGGAGAGATCATCACTGGGAGATACCATCACCAGAGGAGATCATCACCAGGAGAGCTCATAACTGGGAGATACCATCACCAGAGGAGATCATCACTGGAGATACCATCACCAGAGGAGATCATCACTGGGAGATACCATCACCAGAGAGATCATCACGGGAGATACCATCACCAGGAGATCATCACCGGGAGATACCATCACCAGAGAGATCATCACTGGGAGATACCATCACCAGGAGAGATCATCACTGGGAGATACCATCACCGGAGATACCATCACCAGAGGAGATCTCACTGGAGATACCATCACCAGAGGAGATCATCACTGGGAGATACCATCACCAGGAGAGATCATCACCGGGAGATACCATCACCAGGAGAGATCATCACTGGGAGATACCATCACCAGGAGATCATCACCGGGAGATACCATCACCAGGAGAGATCATCACTGGGAGATACCATCACCAGGAGAGATCATCACTGGGAGATACCATCACCAGGAGATCATCACCGGGAGATACCATCACCAGGAGAGATCATCACTGGGAGATACCATCACCAGGAGAGATCATCACTGGCAGATACCATCACCAGGAGATCATCACCGGGAGATACCATCACCAGGAGAGATCATCACTGGGAGATACCATCACCAGGAGATCATCACTGGGAGATACCATCACGTGGAGATCATCACTGGGAGATACCATCACCAGGAGAGATCATCACTGGGAGATACCATCACCAGGAGAGATCATCACTGGCAGATACCATCACCAGGAGAGATCATCACTGGAGATACCATCACCAGGAGATCATCACCGGGAGATACCATCACCAGGAGAGATCATCACTGGGAGATACCATCACCAGGAGATCATCACTGGGAGATACCATCACCAGGAGATCATCACTGGGAGATACCATCACCAGGAGAGATCATCACTGGGAGATACCATCACCAGGAGATCATTACTGGGAGATACCATCACCAGGAGAGATCATCACTGGGAGATACCATCACCAGGAGAGATCATCACTGGGAGATACCATCACCAGGAGAGATCATCACTGGGAGATACCATCACCAGGAGAGATCATCACTGGGAGATACCATCACCAGGAGAGATCATCACTGAAAATACCATCACCAGGAGAGATCATCACCGGGAGATACCATCACCAGGAGATCATCACTGGGAGATACCATCACCAGAGAGATCATCACTGGGAGATACCATCACCAGGAGATCATCACTGGGAGATACCATCACCAGGAGAGATCATCACTGGGAGATACCATCACCAGGAGATCATCGCTGGGAGATACCATCACCAGGAGAGATCATCACTGGAGATACCATCACCAGGAGAGATCATCACTGGGAGATACCATCACCAGGAGATCATCACTGGGAGATACCATCACCAGGAGAGATCATCACTGGGAGATACCATCACCAGGAGATCATCACTGGGAGATACCATCACCAGGAGATCATCACTGGGAGATACCATCACCAGGAGATCATCACTGGGAGATACCATCACCAGGAGAGATCATCACTGGGAGATACCATCACCAGGAGAGATCATCACTGGGAGATACCATCACCAGGAGAGATCATCACTGGGAGATACCATCACCAGGAGAGATCATCACTGGGAGATACCATCACCAGGAGAGATCATCACTGGAGATACCATCACCAGAGAGATCATCACTGGGAGATACCATCACCAGAGATCATCACTGGGAGATACCATCACCAGGAGAGATCACACTGGGAGATACCATCACCAGGAGAGATCATCACCGGGAGATACCATCACCAGGAGAGATCATCACCGGTAGATACTATCACCAGGAGATCATCACCGGGAGATACTATCACCAGGAGATCATCACCGGGAGATACTATCACCAGGAGATCATCACCGGGAGATACTATCACCAGGAGATCATCACTGGGAGATACCATCACCAGGAGATCATCACCGGGAGATACCATCACCAGGAGATCATCACCGGGAGATACCATCACCAGGAGAGATCATCACCGGGAGATACCATCACCAGGAGAGATCATCACTGGGGTTACGGCCCGCGCAGGAATTTTCCTGCAAAATAACACAATGTACATCAGTGTATTGGTGTAGTTGACCCGGTAACTACCTCACACTCGTCCATCAACTTACACTTTAGAGACGTCCTGCCATCTTCAAGACCAATATTGAATAGCCAGTTCACACTGGCGTTAATTACTACCCGAGCTGACCAATAAGAAGGTAAAAGACGATTGCCCAGTCCTCTCAAGTGGTTGACACCCCTCCTCCTCCCCCACTAGCGCAGGGTATCGCACCGGTACCAGTAAGTCCACTACGGCTCACCACAGCCCGTGCTACCTCTCGCTCCTGTGCCAGGTAAGTCCACAACGGGCTCACCACAGTCCGTGCTACTTGACGCTCCTGAGTCAGGTAAGTCCACTACGGGCTCACCATAGCCCGTGCTACCTGCCGCTCCTGTGCCAGGTAAGTCCACTACGGGCTCACCATAGCCCGTGCTACTTGCCCGCTCCTGTGCCAGGTAAGTCCACTACGGGCTCACCATGGCCAGTGCTACTTGCCCGCTCCTGTGCCATTAAGTCCACTACGGGCTCACCATAGCCCGTGCTACCTGCTGCTCCTGTGCCAGGTAAGTCCACTACGGGCTCGCCATAGCCTTGCTACCTGCCCCGCTCCTGTGCCAGGTAAGTCCACTACGGGCTCACCACAGCCCGTGCTTCTTGCCCCCGCTCCTGTGCCAGGTAAGTCCATACGGCTCACCATAGCCAGTGCTACTTGCCCCGCTCCTGTGCCAGGTAAGTCCACTACGGCTCACCATAGCCCGTGCTACTGGCGCTCCTGTGCTAGGTAAGTCCACTACGGGCTCACTTAGCCCGTGCTACCTGCCGCTCCTGTGCCAGGTTAGTCCACTACGGGCTCACCACAGCCCGTGCTACTTGCCCCGCTCCTGTGCCAGGTAAGTCCACTACGGGCTCACCATAGCCCGTGCTACTTGCCCCGCTCCTGTGCCAGGTAAGTCCACTACGGGCTCACCACAGCCCGTGCTACCTATCGCTCCTGTGCCAGGTAAGTCCACTACGGGCTCACCATATCCCGTGCTACCTGCCGCTCCTGTGCCAGGTAAGTCCACTACGGGCCTCACCACAGCCCGTGCTACTTGACGCTCCTGTGCCAGGTAAGTCCACTACGGGCTCACCATAGCCCGTGCTACTTGCCCCGCTCCTGTGCCAGGTAAGTCCACTACGGGCTCACCATAGCCCGTGCTACTTGCGCTCCTGTGCCAGGTAAGTCCACTACGGGCTCACCATAGCCCGTGCTACTTGCCGCTCCTGTGCCAGGTAAGTCCACTACGGGCCACCATAGCCCGTGCTACCTGCCGCTCCTGTGCCAGGTAGTCCACTACGGGCTCACCATAGCCCGTGCTACTTGCCCGCTCCTGTGCCAGGTAAGTCCACTACGGGCTCACCATAGCCCGTGCTACTTGCCCCGCTCCTGTGCGGTAAGTCCACTACGGGCTCACCATAGCCCGTGCTACTTGCCCTCCTGTGCCAGGTAAGTCCACTACGGGCTCACCATAGCCCGTGCTACTTGCCCCGCTCCTGTGCCAGGTAAGTCCACTACGGGCTCACCATAGCCCGTGCTACTTGCCCCGCTCCTGTGCCAGGTAAGTCCACTACGGGCTCACCATAGCCCGTGCTACTTGCCCCGCTCCTGTGCCAGGTAAGTCCACTACGGGCTCACCATAGCCCGTGCTACTTGCCCCGCTCCTGTGCCAGGTAAGTCCACTACGGGCTCACCATAGCCCGTGCTACTTGCCCCGCTCCTGTGCCAGGTAAGTCCACTACGGGCTCACCATAGCCCGCCCGTGCTACTTGCCCCGCTCCTGTGCCAGGTAAGTCCACTACGGGCTCACCATAGCCCGTGCTACTTGCCCCGCTCCTGTGCCAGGTAAGTCCACTACGGGCTCACCATAGCCCGTGCTACTTGCCGCTCCTGTGCCAGGTAAGTCCACTACGGGCTCACCATAGCCCGTGCTACTTGCCGCTCCTGTGCCAGGTAAGTCCACTACGGGCTCACCATAGCCCGTGCTACTTGCCGCTCCTGTGCCAGTAAGTCCACTACGGGCTCACCATAGCCCGTGCTACTTGCCCCGCCTGTGCCAGGTAAGTCCACTACGGGCTCACCATAGCCCGTGCTACTTGCCGCTCCTGTGCCAGGTAAGTCCACTACGGGCTCACCATAGCCCGTGCTACCTGCCGCTCCTGTGCCAGGTAAGTCCACTACGGGCTCACCATAGCCCGTGCTACTTGCCCCGCTCCTGTGCCAGGTAAGTCCACTACGGGCTCACCATAGCCCGTGCTACTTGCCCCGCTCCTGTGCCAGGTAAGTCCACTACGGGCTCACCATAGCCCGTGCTACTTGCCGCTCCTGTGCCAGGTAAGTCCACTACGGCTCACCATAGCCCGTGCTACTTGCCCCCTCCTGTGCCAGGTAAGTCCACTACGGGCTCACCATAGCCCGTGCTACTTGCCCCGCTCCTGTGCCAGGTAAGTCCACTACGGGCTCACCATAGCCCGTGCTACTTGCCGCTCCTGTGCCAGGTAAGTCCACTACGGGCTCACCATAGCCCGTGCTACTACCTGCCGCTCCTGTGCCAGGTAAGTCCACTACGGGCTCACCATAGCCCGTGCTACCTGCCGCTCCTGTGCCAGGTAAGTCCACTACGGGCTCACCATAGCCCGTGCTACCTGCCGCTCCTGTGCCAGGTAAGTCCACTACGGGCTCACCATAGCCCGTGCTACTTGCCCCGCTCCTGTGCCAGGTAAGTCCACTACGGGCTCACCATAGCCCGTGCTACTTGCCCCGCTCCTGTGCCAGGTAAGTCCACTACGGGCTCACCATAGCCCGTGCTACCTGCCCGCTCCTGTGCCAGGTAAGTCCACTACGGGCTCACCCAGCCCGTGCTACTTGCCCCGCTCCTGTGCCAGGTAAGTCCACTACGGGCTCACATAGCCCGTGCTACTTGCCCCGCTCCTGTGCCAGTAAGTCCACTACGGGCTCACCATAGCCCGTGCTACTTGCCGCTCCTGTGCCAGGTAAGTCCACTACGGGCTCACCATAGCCCGTGCTACTTGCCCCGCTCCTGTGCCAGGTAAGTCCACTACGGGCTCACCATAGCCCGTGCTACCTGCCGCTCCTGTGCCAGGTAAGTCCACTACGGGCTCACCATAGCCCGTGCTACCTGCCCCCTCCTGTGCCAGGTAAGTCCACTACGGGCTCACCATAGCCCGTGCTACCTGCCCCGCTCCTGTGCCAGGTAAGTCACTACGGGCTCACCATAGCCCGTGCTACCTGCCGCTCCTGTGCCAGGTAGTCCACTACGGGCTCACCATAGCCCGTGCTACCTGCCGCTCCTGTGCCAGGTAAGTCCACTACGGGCTCACCATAGCCCGTGCTACCTGCCGCTCCTGTGCCAGGTAAGTCCCCTACGGGCTCACCATAGCCCGTGCTACCTGCCCTCCTGTGCCAGGTAAGTCCACTACGGGCTCACCACAGCCCGTGCTACTTGCCGCTCCTGTGCCAGGTAAGTCCACTACGGGCTCACCATAGCCCGTGCTACCTGCCCTCCTGTGCCAGGTAAGTCCACTACGGGCTCACCATAGCCCGTGCTACCTGCCGCTCCTGTGTCAGGTAAGTCCACTACGGGCTCACCATAGCCCGTGCTATCTGCCGCTCCTGTGCCAGGTAAGTCCACTACGGCTCACCATAGCCCGTGCTACTGCTGCTCCTGTGCCAGGTAAGTCCACTACGGGCTCACCATAGCCCGTGCTACCTGCCCCGCTCCTGTGCCAGGTAAGTCCACTACGGGCTCACCACAGCCCGTGCTCCTGCCCCGCTCCTGTGCCAGGTAAGTCCACTACGGGCTCACCATAGCCCGTGCTACTTGCCCTCCTGTGCCAGGTAAGTCCACTACGGGCTCACCATAGCCCGTGCTACTGGCGCTCCTGTGCCAGGTAAGTCCCTACGGGCTCACCTTAGCCCGTGCTACCTGCCGCTCCTGTGCCAGGTAGTCCACTACGGGCTCACCATAGCCCGTGCTACTTGCCCGCTCCTGTGCCAGGTAAGTCCACTACGGGCTCACCATAGCCCGTGCTACCTGC
>WNGS01007056.1:0-16167 GCA_020271785.1 Procambarus virginalis
CTCCGATATATACACGCCATCAGGCCCACACATGGATTATAATTGCATAAGACAGTAAATATTTACAATGAAATAGTGAGACAAATGTGTTCCAATGATCCTACTCAAAATGCCCTCTAATTGATCTATCAAAAATGGATCTAAGCTATATAAACCACTGCAAATGTTCAAATTACTTTCTTTTGTAATCTGTATCAAAGCAGATTCAATTATGTTTCTGTTATAAGTGCTTTTCAATTCGTTATTGAAGAAGCCATCTCCCAATCAATTTGATGAGCTAATTTTGTTTATATTTGAGTTAAAACTAACGAAGATATATGACCGAACCTAACCAACCTTACCTTACCTAACCTAACCTATTTTAACCTGACCTAAAGTAATATAACTAAACCAATAATTTATGTTCTTAATATAATATAATAATATTATTTAAAATAAACCAATAGGAAACATTTTATTGAAAATAACAAAAATCACTCGGCCTATTAGGCAAATCGGGCCTTGCATAGTAGCCCGAGAAGTGCATTCTGGCTACTAGGTACGATATATATATATATATATATATATATATATATATATATATATATATATATATTATATATATATATATATATATATATATATATACACGTGATGGTCGGGGCGGGCGGACGCGTGGAGGGAGGCTCTGTTGTTTACTGAGCCATACCTAGTGACATCCTGGCACCACCGAGCCTAGCCTGCACAAGGTGCTGTGTGAATATCCTGGGAAGGTGCAGGAGTGGACGGCAAGTGCCCAAAGTGGACCATCTCAACAAAAATGGATCAAAACAGGTGAATTTACAGTGTGGAATATAAGGGCAGTGAGGGCCACGCCGGCGCCCTGTAGGCCTCCCACAGTGAAGGTGTGGGGGAGGGGGTGTTGTTGTGCGGTCCGGCGAGGGGGGGGTCTTCCATGTGCCTCCCAGTGTTTATATAAATATATTTGGAAAAGAAAAACAGAAATTAGCAATCATGTTTAGTGTTAATGGAGCTCACAGTGTGTCAGACTACAAGTGTATGATTCATTCACCATTGTGCAGTGATATACAAGGAAATTGTACCAGTGTTTAAGTGTCACCCAGACCCCCCTCTCCCCTCAAGGCGAGCGGTGTCCGGTCAACCCCCACCCCCTCCCCGCCCGCCGGCCTCACCGCACCACTGTACCTCCTGCCATCTCACCCCACCCACCCTGCGGCAGGGTGTCTCCCACCCACCTATTCACCGCCCACACAGTGCCTGTTGCAGAGATGTGTCACCCTCCATGCACCCAGATATGGCACAGGTCACAGCAAGCATTCAGGTTCCTCCCAAAAGGGAGGGAGACACAAGTACCCACATGAATGGTGAGTGCTAGGGACAGCTAACTACCCCTGCCGCCACCACCCGTGTCCACCCTCCCACGCCACGCCGATGTCACAGCCCGCCCGGGGGACGGAGGGGACTCCCCCAACTAACCAGGAACCCCTCAGCCAAGAACATGGTCCTGGGAACACTGTACCCAGAGGCGCACCCAGAGGGGGACGCAGACTCAGAGGAACGTGTCGGGTTTGTGACGAATCTCACAGCCGTAGAAACGATGGAACCCTACGTCAGCACAACGGCTGTGAGGGTTCATGGACGGTACCTGTAGAGAGGGAAGACCCACAGGCCCCCCCGGCACCCCCACACATCCCAGCAAACTTTATGTCATCAGATGACCTCCTGGGGGCCATCAAAGCATCCACCACCAGAACTCTTCCCCACATTCCTAAAGCAGCGCGCCCATTTGCAGCAGGGAAATATACAGACCTTCTAAGGAAAGTAAATGAACGGTCTGAAAATCTTAATGCTGCAGCCACCATCAAAGCATGGCATAATTTGCTCCTGTTTGGCAATATTTGCTTAGGCGTACCTGCAAGAGGAGGCAAGTCACTAGCCTCATCAGTCACTAGGGCAATAAATAATTTCCCCAGAGCTGACAACTTGATCTCCATCCCTCCTCAACGCACAAACCGTCGTGGAAGACCCAAGAGTTCCAATGACAATTTTAAGCTTGGAACACAAGTGACCAAGAAAATTGAAGAGGGCAACACAGTAGGGGCAATTAGGTTACTTACCAGTGAAGAAACAATCGCCTCTAGAGATACAGCAACTGCCGACTCACTGAGAGAGAAGCACCCTCCCAGAGTACCATGGGAACCCACTGCTCGGGACACAAATGCCCCAGACATGGGACCTCTATTCCTCCAAGCATCCGAGGTATACAAAGCCATCATGTCATTTCCACCAAACTCAGTTCTCGTCGAAGTTGCCGAGACACTACTGTCAGAGATCACGAAGTTTGTCAACGACTGTCTCTCCGGGTTGATCCCAGATACAATTAAACCCTTCTTCTTCGGAGCATCCCTTTGTGCCCTTAAGAAGAAGGATGGTGGAGTCAGACCCATTGCCGTGGGCAACACACTTCGGCGCCTTGTTGCTAGGGCAGCTGTCAGAAAAATCAGCATTGACGCTGCAACGATGCTTCGACCCCATCAACTAGGTTTTGGTGTCCCCCATGGCTGTGAAGCAGCAGCTCATGCAGCACGAGCCTATATCAAGGACCTCCCAGAAAATAAGGCATTAATTAAATTAGACTTTAAAAATGCCTTCAACCAGGTAAAAAGGGATGTGGTACTGGAAGCAGTTCGAACCAGCTTTTCTTGTCTGCTTCCTTTCGTTTCAGCAGGGTACAGTAGGGAATCGACACTGTTGTTTGGGGAACATGAAGCTGTTTCCGCAGAAGGTGTCCAGCAGGGAGACCCACTTGCCCCTTTTCTTTTCTGCATGGCAGCTAAGGAGGTCACAAGCAGGCTGTCCAGCGAATTCAACATCTGGTTCCTGGACGATGGCACCCTGGCAGGGAAACAGGAATCCCTGCTAGGAGATCTTCAGCTAGTGAAATCTAGGGGAGAGGAGTTAGGCCTTACACTAAATCCATCAAAGTGTGAAATCATCTCGTCCAGCCAACCAATCAATGGGTTCTTGAGTGCTCCTTTCCCTGTTCGCCGTTCCGTGTGGCAGGGTTGCCCCATTTCTATGCTTCTTTATGTGCTCTTTCGGGAGGCTTTCTTTCGGGCAGTCAAGGCTTGTACCTTGGTAGTCCCTCCCCGGTTCCCTTCTGGTCTTTGGTTGCCCATCTGTAGCTATGCAGATGATGCCTTTCTGTTCGTGGCTTTGAGAATTCTGTTGGAGCTGTGCAGGCCGTTGTTGAGAGGTTTGAGTTGGCCACTGGTGCCTGGTGCCCTGGTTAATTGTGATAAGTCTGGTATCATGGGTGTGGGTGGGTGGGCCTCTCGCCTTGTGTGGGAGGGGTCGTGGTTTCCAGTGGTCTCCTCTCTGCGGGTTCTGGGGATCACCTGGTTCGCTTCCTACGAGCGTTCTTTGGAGTGGAATTTGGGTGTGGTCTCTCAGTGTTGACCTTGTGATTGGGATGTTGTCAGCGCGCCCGTTGACGATCTATCAGCGGACGTTGCTTGTTCCCTGCAAAGTGTTGTTTCGTGTGTGGCTCGTGGCTAGGTGCTTCCCTTTATATCGCCGGAAGGCTTTGGAGTTGGAACGACAGGTGTATCGTTATGTGTGGTGTGGTGTGGTCGTTACTACCCGGTTCGTCGCTCGTCGTTGGAGTTGGCTGTGCGGGAGGGAGGTGGTGGTGGTGGTATTCCTGACGTGTTTACCAAGGCTCGGGCGTTGTTCTGTGTCTCGTTGAGACAGGGGTTAGTGTTGGGTGGGGGGCTTAATGCTTTGTGTGTTTTTATGGCTCGGTTCGGTTTAATTTCTTGGTGGATTTGGGGGGGTTGTCGGGAGGTGCTCTGTGTACCCCTCCTGTATACTCTTGGGCGGCGGGCATTCTTCGGGCTCTCTGCCATAGTCCCTTGGTTTATGTCTTTTCGAGTAGGGCTGTATATGAGGTGGTGTTCTGTCGTATCCGTCCTCGGGTGGAGGCCTTGTTCCCGTGTTGTGATTGGGGGGGGGAGTTGTTGGCGGCTTGGGGGAAGCGGTTTTTTGGCGCCACTGCAGCGGGAGTTGTTTTGTATGTTGCATTTGTCATTAGTGACGAATGCTGTGCATGCTGGGATTGCACACCTCTGTGGAGTGTGTGCACTGTAGGTTACCTGAATCGTAGGTGCATGTCTTATTTTTGTGAGCGGTTGCGTGGTTTGGTTAATTGGTTTCGGGATGTGTTGGAGATGGTTTGTGGGCCAGGGTTTTGGGGTGATATTTTGCGGTTTTTGTTTTTGTCCTTTCTGAGGGGTTCTAGATGGGTGCAGAATACTTTATGTCTTGTTGTTGATTATGTGTATTGTGTGTGGGTTGGTCGGGAGGGAGGGTTATGGGGTTGCGCGGGTTTTGGGCTTTTTGCAAGGTCGCATGCGATACACCTGGGTGGTGGTTGCAGCGCCTTTCCAGCGGCCTTTTGCGGTTGGTTTACTGAGGCCTGTGTTCGTGGGGTTGCCTTTGGGTAAGTAGGGGCGTCGTTTGTTAGGGGGGGAGTGGTCTCGAGTGAGGTTGGGGGTCTTCGTGTGGCGGGGTGTGGGATGGTTTGGGTTGGGTTCTTGACACTTTGTTGTGGGCTGGAGAGGTGGATCTGTTCTGGTTCCATTTGGGGTCCTGGCCTTTCTGGGGGCCTCCTCGGCGGAGGCTGGGCGAGGTGAGAGTTTTGTTTCTGTCGAGGCTGCTCCTGTGCTTGTGAGTTTGGTGTGTGTGTGTGTGTGGGTGTTTCCTTTCCTGGCTCCTGCGTAGGCTTCTGCTTGGCTGGGTGTGTTTTGGTGTGGTATGCCTTGCTCGTGCCCCGTGTGTTGGGGTGGCGGGCATGTTGGTGTGGGTTGTGTGTGTTGTTCCCTGTGTTTGTTACATGGGTTGTGTGTGTTCCCTGTGTTTGTTACATGGGTTGTGTGTGTTTCATTATTTTGTTCTGTGCATATTTTATTCCTTGTACCTTTTATGCTATTTATGTGTGTGTATTGCTCCTTTGTATATGGCACCTGCCTTTTGTGTACTGTTATGCTCCTCTGTGTGGGGGTTTGGGGAGCCTAGGATATTATGATTAACACCCCTTTGTGTTATGGGGGGTGGTTGTCTTTATGTTCCTATTAGTTATTACTTATACCTTTATGTTGTATTTTGTTTCCTGTGCCATGTGTTATGTCATGTGCAGTTTGTAGTTTTGTGCTGCTTGCTTTTTGTACACTTTCCTGTGCCTCCTCGTATATACATTATGTATGTTACATGTTTTTTGTAGTATTGTTTCATATGTTGGCACGTTTATTGTATCATGTTCTTTTCTTGTTGCCAGTTTTGTTCTTTGTTTAGAATATATATATATATATATATATATATATATATATATATATATATATATATATATATATATATATATATATATATATATATATATATATGATGCAAGAGAATACATCATTTTGACAATGCAAACATTGGCACCACAGCCCGAGTGATAACCTTCAGAACTCTGAGCCTCTTTTTTATACTGACAACAGTGAATATACCCAGTGGTGTGTATCATTGTAAGTCTGGTGCAGCAGGAGCGGCAGTTTATGAAGGTGGAGGACACAACCAACAACAGCCGAGGTAAATACATGCCAACTCACAATTTGCGTACATCTAGTATGAATTTGCGTATAAATTAATTTCAGATTGATTTAATAGCACTTCTACTTTCTCCATATACTTCACATATTTCTAAGTTGTTTGCAAAAAAATAATAAAAAAAAAAGTACAAATCCTCTTTCATATTGTCTTGCATTAAACCAAAACATGTACAACAGATTTGAATACCTTCTACTATATGTTTTAATATTATAGTGTTTAAAGTTCAGTTTTTTATATTATAACCCAACGAATCCAATGGATTAGAACGTCTACCACAATATGGAAGACATCGAGGTGTTCTTAAATTGGATGAAGGAAATGGGAGACTGCTTCGTACGGGTGCTAACAGCAGCCACCAGGAAGGAAGGGCGGCAAGTCCTGGTGGTTAAGCTCTCCACTGAACCCGAGACAAAGATCTGGATGGAAGCTAATTGGAGAGTAGCTTCTTTGTCCTGACTACTCAAGACGGTTAACAATAATTGAAGCGTATATATGAAATAGTTAATTAACTTCTGACCATTTCAGTCTACTTCCTGTTTCAGGTATCCATGCTCGTGAATGAATCTCTCCTGTCGTCTCCACGTACATCTTGAACCTGTTGATTACGGAAGAGTCTTGGCGAGACCCGCTGAAGGTGACGGAGTGGTACATCATGCATGTGGTCAACCCAGACGGCAATCAGTACACCTTCACCTTCGAGAGTACCAGGTCAATCATCAGTGACTGACAGTGTTCATGATATGCATCACCGTGCAGTGTTCATGCCATACATCCTCCTACAGTGTACACGTCATACAAGACTTGGCAGTATACCCTGCAGTTTAACAGCACGTACATGTCAATACAATCAGCACATTATTGTCCAAAAGCATGTTTATGTCAAAGTCGTGATTAGTAATGAGAATATATATAGCAGTTTATCATGGGAATTACCACCAACCTCACTTAGTTTTTATAAATATTTCATTATCATAATTCTATCAGTATTGTTTATTGTAGGCATGATCGACCACTCCAAACACTCATTAGCTTCGAGATGAGTTTAAGTATTTAATCCACTAATACATCTTCCCTTATTACAAATAACACTACTTCCAACCTATCACCATAGCCTGTGCTGCTTTGAACTTTTTGTTCTGAGTAGCTGAATCTAAAATATGAATAATGAATTAAAGGTTATTCATGCCTGTGCCATCTTTGGTGCTTTACTCTTCATCTATCAGGAATCTAATAATCTTCTCAATGCAAACAGGCACTTAGAGTGCCCCAATGTCATAACAGCGGAAAGTTGCAAAACATGACAACTTGTAGCCGCCGCCCGCTCTGTTCACACTGTACTACATGACGTCACCGCCTGCCACATCCTTACCCTCACACGCCAGTGTGTGTTGCGGCGTCTGTGTCTTACCTTCAAGTGTATGTACAAGATACCGCCTGCGGTCAGTGTAGAAACACGGCACACCACCTGGGAGTACTCCGCCGTGTTAAATACGGTCGTGTTGGAAAGCCTGTCATACTATAGTGCTCTCCTTTCGTAACGAGCGAGACTAGCAGTCGGGCCCTTTACGAGGATGCTTGCATGACTGACAGTAAATGGCTAAGCTACCTGTAAGTGTTTCTTATTAAAATGTGTGTTGCTCTGAGTCGTCAACCACAGTTCTCACCTTCCCAACACCTGTCACAGGTATAAGTGGAAACCGTGACACCCGAAGGTGTATACGTGTTTATCTGTGTGGTGTCACGACATTACTCTCTTCTGTAAATGTGAGCTTCATACACACCACACATTTAGTTACTTTGTGATACAAGTTTTGTGCATGACAGTACCATTGTTGATTTATTGTGCATGATTATTGCCCAAGTATCCTGTTTGGAACTACTGTGACCCATTGCACACCAACACTCCTCTTCTTGAGAATAGGTGCAGTTTGCATGAAGGGGTAACCCTCCCGATGACTGCACCAGGACAGACGTAAGGAGATGCGTTGACGGTTAGGATGAGAAGAAAGTCAAAAGCGGTAGACGTGATGGGCCGTAGAGAGAGGAGAGGCGGCGAAAACAGAGTCGAATGTCAGAGGGAGACACCCCGCACCGGGGGCCGGGGCGTCGTGGTCACGGTGGCAGCTGACCCACGCACGGCATAGCAGTGTGCGCAAGACGGGAACTAATACTTCTCCGGAAACTTGTATATCGGAAAGCGCAAGCAGTACGCTTCCCAAAACACCCACTCGTCAGCGGGCAGCCGGCCACCAGGCGACGCCCTCGGCTGAGACATCCTATCCGGCACCCGATACACAAACTCCTTCACCCACGACACCCAGAGAGTGGACGAGCACCACGGGATCGGAAGCACCCGGGCATCTCGATAAGGGCCCAACTCCGGAGCCTCACAGGGCACGACCCCAGCAGACGGGACCAGACAATCCCCAGACCGGAGCAAGGAAGGAGGGGAGACAGCAGGGGATGCAGGTGCGTCACCGACCCCACCACCGGGCACAGGACCCGAGGCCCCCCGGCGCACATCTTTCCGCAACATCACGACGAGGTCCCGATCATCAGGGACAACCCCCCACTGCGGAGATCCAACAGCAGGAGACGCAGGAGGAGAGGCACAGGTAGCAACTTCGGAGGCCCTCACAGCACCAACATCCTTGGTGGGGGGCGCCAGATCACCATACTCCCCCACCTCCTCCCAAGGCACACCACGAAGTGGAGACACTCCGAGCCCGCCGCGAACGCTTCGAGACAGGCCGCACCACACCACTCCCAGCAGGCCGCTCCGCAGGCACGGCCACCATCTTCACATCCACACAGGCCACACCAGCACCGTCCGAAGAGTCCACAGAGGCCACATCACCCACACTGTCCACATCATCCTGGGACACAGCCTCAGAACACCGACGCGCACGCTTCTGCACAGGGATGGAAAGAGCAGAACTACAGTCGTCAACACACACAGACACGGCAGGCACCTCACCTTGCTGAAGCACCCCCTCCAACACAGCAGAACTCGCGTCCCCGGGTGCCGGTATCACAGCCACAGGTGGGGGCGGGACATGGACCTCCACCGGGACATCCTGCACAACACGCAGCTCAGGCGACGGCCCGACACCCACACACACCGGCTCAACAGCCCCAGGGGCCACAGCAGGCACCAGATGGGTCGCACAGGCCGTAGAACTCGCCTCAACAGGGGGAGCAGCAGACAGGCAAGCAGGCGCCTCAGGCACAGCACCCACTCCATCCTCAGAACCGTCCGAACGCAACAGGGGCGGAAAATCCTCCGCACGAAAAACATGCACCCGACCAGTTGCTCCCACGTCGCACGCTGCAGCCAGATGACCCTCGTGACCACACCGATAACAGGTGCGCGGTTGACCCCGATACTGGCAGCGGAGCGTGTACCCCAACACGGACATCGACGACGGTACACTACACTTCAGCGACATTGTCAGGGTGCGGGAGCCGTCAAGCATACCAACACAGTGCCCGGCAACGACCTTGTTCCAACGAACACTTAACACTGTCCCAAACCGTTCGAAACAGGTCAAAAAGTCGTCCTGAAATTCGAAGGGGGCACCATGCACCGCCACAGACGTCAAGGTGACACTAAGATTCACCACCTTAACGGAGCCAGCAGTATCAGGGAGAGGGTAAACACGCCCCTCACACCGCTCGAGAAACGCCTGAAAGGCAGCCTGGAGGTGGAACTTGACCACAGCACGGTTGCCCTGAAGCAGCTGGATGCCCACCAGGTCCGACAGCTGCACATGAAGCACGTCCACCAGGGCGACACCAACCAATGGATGGTCCACCGGCACCGTAAATGCCAGACCAGCCGACAACGTCCTCTTCACTGGGGGGCGAGAAGACCCCATGGCTAAGTCACACGTCACCCTGTCAGTGGCAAACCACCACCAGCAGGGCAAACCAGCAATCACCCAACGTAAACACTAGCCAGTGTGGAGAGACCTCAGGAGCGTCCGACCCGGCCGGTGGTCACCACGCAACTCCTCGCACACCAACACCGTTAGATACACCGCGTTAGTAATTTGTTGTCAGGTCGTTAAGTTAGGGTGTCGAGGAGTGAATCGGAATCTATTAGATGTCAAGTGTCTCGCTAATGCAATAATAGCCTTGCTGACGCCAATCTAGAGTAAATCAAGCACCCACTGTATTAGTGGTTAAGTAAATAAACTACTGTTAAGCATTAGGCGGTGTTTCCGTTGAACCACTTCCGAATACTGCCATTACTATTAATTGACCCTTCAGCCCCAGGTGTCTTCAGCACAGAGTAGCCTATTAACCACTAAACTATAAATGTGATGAGGACCTTAAGAGTCACTTTAATTGATTCAGTTGCATTGAGGAGATTCCCATGACCAACGTGGATTAGGACCAAGTGAAGCAAGTCTGAGAGGAGACCATAAAGTACTCTTTATCAACCGTGCTCCCAGGCCCTGGACGCTTGCTCTCGTATTTTGCTGGATTCCGACCGCTTTGTGAAGCGTCTGCCAAATGCACATTGATGAAGTTGCACGCAATTGCAATCTGGATTCAGAGTGAAAACCGTACACCAACACATGCAAAATGCCCAAACTGCAGGGATAAACATCACGCCTGAAACAATCTATTTCCAGAAAGGTTCAAAGGAATCCAAGCCTTTGGATTCTACCCAGCAACCCGAAGTCACAAATTTATGACAACAAACTACCAGACCCTCAGTTAAAAGCCAAATAAAATTCTCCTCGTCAAATCCGAATCTATAAAAATAAAAATCATCAGCAGTCTAGAGCACCAATTCCTTCTTGTCTAAACAACAGGATCTCTAAGAACTGGAAAAAGACAAGCACTCCACAAGGCAAAAACAATCGCACAGATCTGGCCATCAAAATAACACCTGTTATTTTGCCTTCTGTGCCTTCTGAATATATCAAGTACCGATGATGACCTCTACATCATCTTATGTTCCAGTAGCAAAGACAACACAACTAAACCCTGAGTCTCCCCCACCTACCAAGACAAAGAAAGGCGGCCAAAGGTGTATCAAGTGACTACTGTTCCAT
Organism: Procambarus virginalis; assembly: GCA_020271785.1. Lineage (NCBI taxonomy): Eukaryota > Metazoa > Arthropoda > Malacostraca > Decapoda > Cambaridae > Procambarus > Procambarus virginalis. The sequence goes on from WNGS01007056.1 coordinate 10,719, forward strand.
TGGTTATTACCTACCTAAGAGAGACCATTAGCAAGGTGTTTGACAAAATATTCCAATCACTGCAACAGACCAACCCTGTGTTAAGGAAGTTATTGTTAACAGGTAAAAAAAATCTACTGAACTTATTTCCTCCACATTTCAACAAGCAATACTGGAAAATGTCGACGAATTCGAAGGAGGTGACGAAACTTGTTTTAGCGACCAATGGCAGTCTCCACTCCAGCAAAGACGGCAAGCCGTCGGGGAAATCAGCAAATTAGAAACCATCATGGACTCGATGGATTCAACTATACCAGAATAATGGCCAATAACGACAATCTCATGCTTATACAATGGAATATCCAAGGATTCTAAAACAAAGCACAAACACGGAGCAGTGCTTCTCAATGACACTGATTTTTTTTTTTTACTTCAAGAAATACTTACCTGGACCGAAAGAAGTATTAATATCCCAGGATATCGGGGTTTCCACTGCCCAATTGCTCGAGGTGGCACCAGAGGCTTTTCAAAACTAGTAAGAAATCATATCAATGTCACGGGAATCACAGATCTGCCTGACTGTGGTGAGGACGTGGAAATTATGGAAGTTAATATCACAATGAGAAACTGTTTTCCATCTTCAATGTATACAGGGGTTATAGGGAACAATATGGATCTCTCTGCAATCTTTGAAATAGCAGTCACCATTCCTATCATATCTGGTGACTTCAACGCTCATGGAGAGTTACTACCTGATTGACCAAGAACCGACGCCAACGGAAGACTTTTGTTGTATAGACAAGAGTTATTTCTAGTACAGCCACTAGCACGCAAAGCGTTTTGGGCAAGTCCTTGATCCTAATTTTCCCTGGAATACAACTAGGCAAATCCTTTTTTTCACCCATTGACTGTTGGATGAACAGAGGATACGGTTAAGGATTGACGGTCAGTAATCTTCCCTGGCCAGGATACGAACCCCTTCCAAAGAACTCGCAAAACGCCATACGAGTGTGTAACCACTTCGCAATGGGGACTGCTTAAACTTTAACATGTTTAACACATTTTGGATGAAGTGCCTGAAGTCAGTCTAACTTGACAGAATCAACCCATATTGGTGAGGCGAAGCTGGACCTCACATTTGTGTCCACCAGTATTTATGAGTTGTGTCATTGGTCAGTTGCCCATGTACTAACTAGTGACCACTTTGCTACAAAAAATATTATTAACATAGCACTACCTCCCAGACCTCCAGCTCCCGAGCCCGGATTGGATTTTATCAAAGCAGATTGGATGAATTTTCAGGAATCTCTTTAAATTTGGCACCAAAACTACACTCCTGACAACAGTGAAGAGATGGAGAAAGATTTAGTAAATGCAATACAGAGCAGCAAATCACTCCATCCCCAAGAAGTAAACAATTACCCAACAACAACAAGACCAATGGTATTACTGTGATGGGATCAAAGAACTACGTAACAGACTAAATTGGGCAACAAACAATTTCAGAGTACGTTGAACCGAAGCTAATATAGGACTTCTTAAAAGCTGTCTGATATCATGTGCATGAAGAAACGCACAAAATCTGAAGAAAAATGGTGCCATTGGTGTGCCAAGTTAAATCAGCATACATCTTAGAACATCTGGATGAACAAGAACAAAGAAAAATCGCCGCTTGCTCCTCCCCATCATTGCACATCCTAATCAAGAAGAAGAAAGATTAGCAAATCTATTTGCTTCAAGATCCAGTTCGACTCAAGTTCCACAAGCAACTCTGACTCAAAGAATGCAAGTGGCACGATGGATAAAAATAGACCATGTTTTACCTTTGCCTGACGAACGAGACAAACCTTTCAATCTGAAAGAACTCGGAAGAGCTACAAAGAAAACTAAAAACACAGCTCCAGGTGAGGACAAAATCACAACATACTACACTACACATCTGTTCACAACATGCTAGCCTGGCTAAGAGAAAAGTGTGAAAAAACTTCTTGATTCTCATCAAGAGAATGAGTGACAAGAACTCTACCACTCACTTGAAATAGTGCAATCATAGTTCCCTTTCCAAAACCCAAAGACTCGGGAAATCCAAAACCCATCTCATTAACTAGCTGTCTGGCCGAACCTGCGAAAAGAATCTTTCTTAATCGAATTGAATGGAAAAACCAAACCACTGCACGAAAATATGTTTGCTTACAGAAAATGTGGGGAGGGGGGGGGGGAACTACAGAATGTTTTACCTCCTACATTGATCAAATCAATGAAACCAGGAATCCTTATTTTCCTAGACCTAGAAAACGACTAAGTAAACCAAAGCTTCAGCTGCACTGTGCTGCTTGGTGGATAAGGAAATCAAAGGACACTCTTGCCTTTGCCAAAGGAAGTCTGCTTAACAGAGAAGCTAAAGTCAAATTCCAAGGAGAAATATCTTCCTTAAAGAGGCTGGAAAATGGGACTCCGCAGGATGGAATTCAAAGCCCCTTCCTCTTAAACTGTCTCATGAAACAATTCACGAGACAAATTGAAGAAACATTTCAAGCTTAAGTTACTAAAAGCCAAACTGTTTAACTATGCAGATGACTTTGGTCATTATCATTGGCAAAGGCACTTAGAATCATGCACAAAAATGCATGGACATCAACAGCAAGGAAGCAGAAAGCATAGTGGAAATAACCGGCAATAAAAACAAAGCAATGACCGTTAAAAATGAGGACTCTAAACAACATCCTCGCAATACAAGTACACGATATTGAGTTGGTTACCTCTTTTCAATACCATCGAGTCATATAGGCAGCCATTTGAAGTTCACTCTAGAAATTGATCATCGGCAACGTTGCAGAGCCAGAAACTCTGCTTTGGACTCCCTGACAAGTTTTGGAAATGGTGCAACTACCAATACTCAAACTGTACTACGTTGGTCTGGCCCTAGCTTAGGTAGGGGACGGACGTGTGAGCTCGGCGCTCCGGCTGTTTGAGTGTTTACATAATTGGCCGGTTGGGGGCAGGTGTGTCTGCCTGCCTGTGTTGACGTGGCGTTCACGATGGGAGTCCCCCTCCCACCTGTATTGCTGGCTCAGTCTGTGGGCTTCGAATTTTCCGGCTGGGATGGGTACCCGGAGATCGCGCGGGTTTGTGAGCAGCTGAATATACCTGTGATGGACATTTACGGTGTCGAGCTGGTGACGGCACGTCGAGTGATAATTAAGTTCACGGCGGAGTTGGCATACCGCGAATTTCTCCGTCGATACGAGGGGCGGACACTACCTCTGCCGGATGGTGCGGGCACTGTTTCCATCTCTGATCGGAGTGGTGCCCTCACCTACGTCAGCGTGCATGGGGCTCCATTGGAGTTTCTGGAGGGTCTGCTCCGGCGGTACTTCGGCCGTTTTGGCGCTGTGATTAGTGTGCGGGTGAATGTGGTATCTTCGAGCCCACTTAAGGGTGCAAGGACGAACATTCGCACCCTGGGCATGAGGCTCCGGGAGGATATTCCGTCCTCTGTACGTCTGATAGGGTACACAGTTCGTGTGTTTTACGCCCGCCAGCCTCGGACGTGTTATCGTTGTGGCCTGTTGGGCCATCAGGCTGCTGAATGTTCGGCGCCGGCCGCTGCACCCGTGAACCTCTTCAGTGAGGAGGATTTTCCACCGCTTCCTGTGGAGGAGGTTTCTGTGGCTATGGACGACTCTCCGGCCGCGGACATGCCCCCTGTGTCGCCTGATGCGCCCCCTGTGGTGGTGGCTTCTCCTCCGGAGGTTGTGTCGTCATCTAGTGCTCGTCATGCTCCGCCCGGTGTCTCGGATTCTTCAGCCTGCATTGTGCTCGAATCCCCCGTCTTCCTCTGCTGCATCTGACCCTGTCCCTGCACCCTCTACGTCTGTTCCGGCTGTGCTGGGTGATGGGGTGGGTCCGGCGCTTCCTCCTGTGTCTGGCCTGGTGCCCCATGTGGTTGAGGATGCTGCAGTACTGCGGCGTGCGTCGGTTCGCCCGGCCTGTATTGAGCGTGTGTCTGAGTCGGCCTCCGGGTCTGATGATGTGCGGCCCATGTCTAAGCGTTCCAGGCGTTCGTCGTCTGCATGGGAGGACGTTGGCGAATTCGACGCTTGTGAGTCTGCATTGCGTACTACGGTGGCGGCGGAGGTGCATTTGCCAGAGGATGCCTGTGACGGACTTTCGGCCTCCACTTCCAATCTCGTGGCTGCGGTTCCTGCTTCGGGTGCATCGCCTGCCTCGGATGGCTCCGGTTCTTCGTGGGGGGTGGTGCCCCCTGCTGAGGTCCGTGGTGAGCGGGGTGGCCTTGTGCTGCTGTTGAAAAAGACTGCTCGCTCTGGTGATTGTGACTCCTGCCTCGGTCCCCGGTTCCTCGACTCCGGTTTCGCCGCCTCTTCCTTCTGCGGCCATCTCTTCAGTGTCTCCTGCGGTCTCGGTGGAGGCATTGCCTTCTCGTCGCTTGTCCCCTGCTCCTGTGCGTCCGGAGACGAGGCCGTCTCGGCAGCCCTCGTACACTTCATTGATGTCGTCTGCTACGTCGGAGGGTGGGGCTTGTGCTCCCAAGCCTCGTTATGCGACTTGCGCCTTTGAACTTCGGGAGTACCCGTTTCCGCCTGATCTGGAGATTCCAGAGTTTATGCCGGGTCCGCGGCGGATGGGGGGTCGTCGCCCCACCGACCAGGAGTATATGATTTGGGAGGGCTATAAACTAAAGTATCCTTGGAAGTCGTTCCCTGAAAAGTATCTTTCACCCGAGGAGTTGGTTTGCTTGACCCATGATTCCTTTATGTATGTGGTTGTGGGTTATGACATTAGTGTGCAGTTGTGTGGGGTGGGTCGGGTGTGTAAGTGTTGTATTTTATTTTTATTTTATTGTTGTTATTGGCTTCATTGTGTGGTGTGCATTCTCTTTGTATTTTTTTATAATAATTCATTTGTTCCTTCTGTTGTGTTTGTTCTCGGTCCTTCAGTCCAGTGTTTTGTTTTTTGTTATGTATGTAACTATGTTTTTCTTGATTGTCTATATATCTGATGTTTTTATGTTTATATTGTTTTGTTTTGACATATTCCTGTGATTGTTGTTTGCCATTGTTTCTATTTTGTGTCGTGTTGTCTGATGTGTTTTTCAATGCATTTCTCGAGTTTTGTATTTTGTTGTACTGTGCTGTCGGCCCTGCTGGCCGGTGTTTTTTGTTTTGTTATGTTTTCTGTGTTCTTGATTTGTTTTTATTGTATTTAACTTGCATGTAAAATAAAAAAAAATAAAAAAAAAAATGAAAATAAAAAAAAAACTGTTGTTACCAGGCGTGTGGGTGGAGCGTCCACTTCCCCCCCCCCCCCCCCACACCCATCACCACTGCTAGTGTCAAAGTGGGGGTGCTTACAGCTACCACCATATCCACCAACATTATTACCTGAATGGTGGTGTTTCTGAGGAGAATTGTCCCATTTGCTTTCCTTTTTTAAACCTCGCAACTTACGA
>WNGS01007057.1:0-17461 GCA_020271785.1 Procambarus virginalis
GCATACACGTTTTTCTGAGATTTTAAGTAAACTGATCTCCCTGTAGGTTCCTCATTCTCCATTTCATTTTCCCCTTATATATGTGATTGTAATTGTCTTAGTCCAATCATCCCCCTCCCCATCCGGCCCTTTGGCGCCGTGAGGGGCTTAGTAGACGGCTGCCGGAGTGGATGCTCCGTGGGACAGTCCTCTGTCCTTTTGTGGCCTTGCACTCCTGCTGCTGTCTTCTCTAATTGTGCCGGATCGCTTTTCCTTTTCCTTATGTTTCGTTTTTCTCCCCCCTCTTCTCCTATCTGCTTGTCGTTTCTGCCACCTTTTGCTTGTTTTGGTTATTCCTTTGGACTTCTTCTATTTTGACGCCCGGGTGCTTGAGGAGGCATACTCTTGCACCCGTAGAACTGTAGTACCCAACGTCTCGAGCGAGGGAACCTTTTATTGTCAATCCCCTTTCGTCGCTGAACCCGATCTCGACGGACTGACGGTTCTTAAGGTGGCGTTTGTGGGCGTATACTCACGACGCACCCCTAGGGGGCCCGGCATGATCGGCGATAGCTTCCTGTTGGGTGTCCTGCCTCTAATTGTGGCTCCATGGTGGGTATGGGGGCACATTCGTGGATGAATTTATCACTCTTCGTCTGTATGTCATTGAATGTTTCTGTTGTACCCTCTCGGGCTCATGGGGTGGGCGACCAAGCCCCCGAGTCGGCCTGTCTTGGAAGACCGGCTCTGTAGCCTCCGCTACATTGGGCCCTGACCTTACTCCTCCTTTGACTCTCCTGACTTCTTCCCCCAGCTCCCCTCCCTCCTCTGTGGTTGGGTCGAGCCTCAAGCCCCAGTGGTGACCACTTCGTCCCTGGTGCGGCTAAGTCTCTCGTTGTGACTACTGCGCCTTTTGACCCCTCTCTCTCTGGGTTCTCAACGCCGTCCGCGCCACGGCCGCACTCGCTCGATTCCTTCCTGTACTGATGCGTATCAGGCCTTGTTTAGTCCTGGTTCATGGGCCAAATACTTTGATCTCCTCCCTATTGATTCTGCGCCTCCTGACGATTTCTCCCTCCATCGCATCTTGTTGATTCCGTGGATGCGTCTGTCACCTTCAACCCCACTCGTCTCGGTACACGTGTCGTTGCTGCTCTTCTCAGGATGCAGCTTCCCGCTTGGCTGCCTTATCCTGCCTTGGCGAGATCCCTGTTCGGGTCTCAAAGAACGCTCGGTTGAATGCCAGTGTTGGCACTATTCTCCTCCCGCCCCATGTTGCACCGGTGTTCGGAATCTGCAGGACTGCCACGATGACATTCGGCATATCCTTGATGCCCAAGGCCATTCTGTCCTCCAGGTAGACTCGTTTACTCGTCCCCCTCGTGGTCGTCGCCGTCAACCCCTTCGGGTTGTGAAGATCACCTTTGATGGTAGGACCCTTCCATCCTCTGTCATTCTTGCTGGTGCCAGGTGCTCTGTCCAGGAGTATATTTCTTCTCCTTGGCTTTGTAACAAGTGCTGGAGGTTTGGGCATGGTGCCCTCCGCTGCTCTGGGACTGTCTCTCTCTGTCCTTTGTGTGGGGTGAAGGTCACTCTAAGTCGGAGTGCACTTCTCCCCAGGCTCGCTGCCTCAACTGCGGTGAGGCCCATCCTACCTTCTCCCGTGCCTGTATCCATTACAAGCTTGAGGCAGCCGTCCTCAACTTGAAGCACCGGGAGCGTTTATCTTTTCCTGAGGCGAGACGCCAGGTTCGCCGGCTCCCGCCTTATGCTAACGTCTCTTATGCTACGTCTCTTATGCTTGTGTTGCGCTCTTCCTCTCCTCGTCCTTCCCACCTTCCTCAGACTCACAACCGTTTCCGGCCTTGGACCCTGATACGCCCACTGCCCCTCCTCTGTTCCTTTGAGTTCTGTCCCGAAAGGTCCCCCTCCTGGTCCTCTGTCTGGGGTTCCCCTTCTTTCTACCCGGTCTGTCATGTCTCCTGTGTCTTCTTCCTCGTCTCCCTCCGATCCTCCTTCCCATCCTCCTCCTCCATCTATTGACTCTCCCGCCGCCTGTCAGTGCAGGCTGATGTCCATCGCTCTCCTAACGGCCGTCGTGTGTGCTCTCGTTCAGCTTCTCCTGTTGAGACGCTGGAATCCGTTGCCCAGTACGTAGTTGCTGGGACACCGGTCTCTTTAAGTCAGAAGCGTAAGCCTGGCTCCTCTCCTTCCTCCTCCCGGCGGGTAAGAAGGCTTCGCTTTCTTCCTCGGCCCCTACTACTGGCTCTATTGCTCCTTCCCCTCCCATTTCAGTGGTTGCGCCCCCTGTTCCTGCTATGGAGGTTTCTTTGGCCCCTGCTTCCCTCTCGGTTGCTGCCCTTGCTGAGGTGCGCTCCCCTCTTTCTACTCCCCCTCTTCCTGCTGCTGTCCTTGACTGCTCCTCTCCGTTGTCTCCTCCTCTTCCTCCTCCTCCTCCGGACCCGCCCACCCACCTCTGGTCTCTTTCTTCCCTCCGTCTTTGCTCAGTTTACCCATGCCCCCTAACCCTGACTTTGCTGACCCTGATCCCGACCCTGATATTCTTTAACGTGCTATGTTGCTCTTTCGCCTTTGTTTCTTCCTTGTTCTCTGTTGTTGTCCTTTCTCTTCTCGTCGATGTCTATTCTTCAATGGAACGTTCGAGGTTATTACGCCAATTTCCTCGAACTCCAACTTCTGATTTCGCGGTTTTCGCCCCTTTGTGTCTGTCTCCAGGAGCCGATGCTTGGTGCTCGTCCTGGTCGTTTTCGTGGCTATTCCTTTCTCTCCCCCCCCCCCAGCCGTTGCTGGGGCTCCTAATTCTTCTGCTCTCTTGATTCGCTCTGATGTTCCCTTTGTCCCCTTACTTTTTCCTTCGCCTCTCCATTGTTCTGCTGCTCGTATCTTTGTGGGGAAATGGTACACAGTTTGTCCATTTATCTCCCCCCGAGTGTCCCGCTTTCTCTTCCTGATCTGAAACACCACCTGGACTCCTTGCCGGAGCCTGTGCTCCTGCTGGGTGATTTCAATTGTCGTCATTCTCTTTGGGTGATGTTCTGACGAATACCCGAGGTCGCCTTCTTGAGCCGTTTATCCTCTCTTCTTCCCTGTCTCTTCTGAATTCTGGTGAGCCCACTCATTTGGACTCTCGGACTCGCACCCTTTCCTGTCTTGATCTTTCTCTTTGCTCTTCTTCTCTTTACTTAGATTTCACGTGGCAGGTTCTTGATGACCTCCATGGCAGTGACCATTTCCCCATCCTTGTTTCCTTTTTCTCTTTTCGCCCTTCCCTCTCCTTCCCTAGGTGGCAGTTTGCTAAAGCGGACTGGAACCTATTTACCCTCAGTGCTGCTCTCTCTGACCTCTCCCTTCTGTCTCCCTCGCGCTCTCCTCCTTTTTCATGACACTGTCTTCGACGCTGCCCTCCGCTCTATTCCTCGCTCTTCCTCTCGGGTCCACGGAAGTGCGTTCCCTGGTGGAATGCAGACTGTGCTCGGGCTGTCCGCTGTAAGCGTGCAGCCTGGAAGAGGCACCGCCGTCGGCAGACGGCCGATTCTTTTCTTTTCTTTCGGAAAGCGAGTGCGGTGGCCCGTAGGGCCATCCGTACGGCTAAACGTGAATGTTGGGCATCTTATGTCTCCACACTTACGTCCGAAACTCCCCTGCCACAGATCTGGAAGCGTATCCGCAAGATAGCGGGTAAGTTCGTTCCCGATGTTTCACCGGTCCTTCACCTCCATGGTACTCTTGTGGCGGACCCGTTGCAGGTCGCTACCGAACTGGGTTCCCACTTTTCTTCTGTTAGCTCTGGTCTTCATCTTCCCCATCTTTCCTTCTTCGTAAACCTGTCCTTGAGTCTCGTCCTTTAGATTTCTGCACTCGTCTTCGACTTTCCTATAATGATCCCTTCTCTCTCTCTGAACTTCGTTCTGCCCTGGCCCTCTGCGGTTCTACGGCGGCGGGCTCCGATGGTATTCATTATGAGATGCTTCGCCATCTCCCTCCGTGCACGTCTCAGTATTTACTGAGTGTATAATCGGATCTGGGAGTCGTCGTCAGTCCCTGAGGACTGGCTCGATGCCATTGTCCTCCCTGTTCGCAAACCAGGGTCTCTGGGAACTTTCCCTAAGGACTTTTGCCCTATTGCCCTCACAAGTTGTGTCTGCAAACTCTTTGAACGTATGGTTAACGTTCGTCTGATGTGGTTCCTGGAACACCATCACCTCCTCTCCCCTTCTCAATTTGGTTTCCGCAAGTGCCGCAGCACGACAGATGTCCTGGTGAACTTGGAGGTCTATATTCGTACTGCTTTTGCTGCGAGGACCTCCGTTGTTGCCGTCCTTTTTGACCTGGAAAAGGCTTATGACACCACTTGGCGATATCATATTCTATCCCAGCTTCATTCTTTTGGCCTTCGGGTCATCTCCCTCTCCTCCGCAGCTTCCTCTCTCGTCGTTCCTTTCGGGTGCGCCTTGGTACCGCTCTCTCTGCTTCTTTTCAGCAATACGAAGGTGTGCCCCAGGGTAGTGTTCTGAGCACTACTCTTTTTCTGGTTGCCCTCAATGGTCTTCTTTCCTCTCTTCCTTCAGGTGTCTTCTCCGCTCTCTATGTCGATGATCTTACCCTTTGCTGTCAGGGTGATGATTCGCCTCTCCTTCAGCGCCGGCTTCAACTTGCGATTGATGCCGTGTCGTCTTGGGCCACCGATCATGGCTTCAAGTTCTCTACTTCTAAGACTTGTGCCATGTCTTTTACTCGGAAACGGGTCGTTCTTCGTCCCTCTTTGTCACTTTATGGTCATCCCCTTGAGTACAAAGATTCCGCGAAGCTTTTGGGTTATTCCTTGACACTCGTTTGTCTTGGTCTCCCCATATCTCTTACCTCCGTGTTGAGTGCTCTAAGGCCCTTACCCTCCTTCGGGTATTGTCCCATACTTCTTGGGGAGCGGATAGGCGCACTCTCCTTGCTTTACATTCCTCTCTCGTCCTGTCTAAGCTCGATTATGGTTGCCCTGCTTACTCGTCTGCTTCTCCTTCTGCTCTTCGCCGTCTTGATGCTTTGCACCATACTGGGTTGCGCCTCAGTTCTGGTGCCTTTCGTTCGACTCCCGTCCTTAGCTTGTATGTTGACACTGGCTTCCTGTCTCTCCAGGACCGCCGTGATCGCTACTGTCTTCGCTATCTTGCGCGGTCCTTACAACATCCTTCCTCTCGCCTCTGTCGTGCTTTAACTTTTACCCCTCCTGCGGTTCCTGTTCCTCTTCACCACCTCCCTCTTTCTGTCCGGTTATCTCGCTTACAGGATTCTCTTTCCGTTCGTGTTTCTAATGTTTCTCCTCGTGTTCCTTCTTTGCCCCTGTGGAGAGTCCCCCTTCCGCAGTTTTGTACATCCTTGACCCGCATCACTAAAGCTTTTACCCCTCCTACGGTTCTAAAACGCCTTTTCCTTGAGCACTTTTCTTCTCACTCCCACTCCGTTTCTGTCTTCACCGATGGGTCTAAGTCTGCGGACGGTGTTGGCTACTCTGTTGTTTTTCCTGATCGCACTTATATGTGTCGCTTACCTCCGGAGACTAGCATCTTTACAGCGGAGCTTTATGCTATTCTCTATGCTCTTCGTCTCCTGCTTTCCCGTTGTCAGTCTTCCTTTGTAGTTGTTGTTGACTCTCGTAGTGCCCTCATGGCTCTCGGGTCCTTTAATCCGGTTCATCCAGTAGTTGTCGAGATCCAGCATTGGCTGTTTCTTGTTCACAGTAAATTTAAGTCGGTTGAGTTTTGTTGGGTTCCCAGCCATATTGGTGTGTCTTTAAATGAGCGTGCGGATGCTGCCGCCAAGGAAGCTGTCCGCTCTTGTCCCATCTCTCGTAAAGGTATTCCATATTCCGACTTTTACCCGGTTATCCATTCCTCCATCCTTACCCGTTGGCAGGCTTCTTGGTCGTCTGTTACTGGTAACAAACTACGTACTCTTAAATGTTGTGTTTCCTCGTGGCCGTCCTCCTACCACCGTAACCGGCGATGGGAAACAGCTCTGGCGAGGTTGCGTATTGGCCATACTCGCTTAACCCATGGTCACTTGATGGAGCGCCGCCCTGCTCCTTATTGTCTAATTGCATTGTCCTTCTTACGGTCGTGCATGTCCTCCTTGAATGTCCTGACTTCCGGGACGAGCGTGTGTCTTGCTTTCCGACCGCCCCTCGCGGTCACCTGTCCCTCAATAGAATTCTTGGTGACTCGGATACTTTTGATATCGTTCGCCTTATGCGTTTTTGTTCTCGTATTGGCATCCTTGGTGATATTTAGCGCCTTCTGATTATTCCGCACATTTGATGGTGCTACATAGCCTTCCCGGTTTGGTGCCTTCTTTTGATAATTACTTACTTAGTCCAATCATCTGGCAATTCACTCTCATACCTTAACATATTTCTGGTTATTCCAGCTATCCTATACTCCTGGCTCCTATTGAACATGTTCATGGTTTCTCTGTTTTCCCCATATCCATTTCTCTATTCCACTTCTCTTCTTGCAACCTCTTTTCTCATCACAAAACATGTTATCAGTTACCGAATGAATTATTAACATCAGACCAGAAAAAACACTATTGCAGACTTATGTTTGGCATGTATCCAGAGGGGTGATTTGGGGGGGGGGGATAAAAATAGCATGTTGAAAAGAGTGTTTCATGATAGAGCAGGATATGTTTAAGAGGATTCTGATAACTGATAAGACCTAAATGTTATCATTTTGTACTCGGTGTAAATAATCTGATAGTAGCTTATTTATTTATTGTTTGTTATGTAGTCATAATAGCTTGGCACTTTCTCATGCTACTTCCCTTCCCTAGTAGCTTATTTCAAACAATCAGATTGTACTTAGTAGCATATTTGTAATGCTAATCTTAAAGCGGCAAGAGCGGTTTAAAATAACACTAAATAATTACACAGATATCATACTAACTTATTGTTAGTGTGTGTTATAACACACGCATGCATGCACACAGATAATATTTGTGCATGCTTTAGATAGCCCGAAACGCTGTGCATATTAGTGGCTTTAGGTATTATATGTACAGTACTAGTTCTATCTATAAATCCAACATTATATTTGTAACTCTTCATCTATGTATGTACTTTTACCTGAATAAAAAATTTGAATTTGAATTGAGTATAATAAGTTGGTACAACTTCTAAAGTGAAACTTATAACAAATCAGGGTGGTATAGTGGTAAAGCTTGCAGCCAGTAGTGTCTTTGTCGTGGGTTTGAATCACCTCAGAGGTAAAGTTGATTTTCTCACTATATAATTAGTTTGGAGAATTACTCAAATATTTTTTTTTTTTTATTTCAGGTGCCGTTTGTGCCTTGGACTCCAGCCTTGAGTGCTTTGTTTAATCTGTACTTAATGGCTAACCTGCCTGTTGATACCTGGATTCGTTTTGGAATCTGGATGGCCATTGGTGAGTATATATTGAGACTGCATGCTTGATATTTATGTAAGTTGCTTCAGTAGATTTTAAAAGCATGATGCAGTTTTTCAATAATTTGAGAAGTAAAGCCTGAGAAATGTTTGTCATCTTCACATTTCATGTTTAATCATTAAATCAACTCCTTCAACCTGCACACTGTTCATTTCTTTCCCTTGAACTCTCCTTTAACCCCTCCCCCGCATCCTAAGCAAAAGTAAGGTATGACACTTGAAGCTGAATTTGTGCATGCTTTAGGTAACTGTGAATCTGGCCATCATCCAGACACACAAGCTTGTCAGACATTTCAAATGCCCTCTGAAGTTGAAGACTCATTGCAGGGAGCAATTAATACGGACAATTCTGCAGTACTACTAAATGAATTACTAAGAGCTGCTCCAGTTAACTTTAGGAACACTCACTCAATTACAATATCACATACTAATGATTATACAGTATAGTATAAGTTATAAATGCCTTGATCTGGGTGTTAGAAGTGATGCACAATGCATTAGTAAATTTACACTATAGCAGGGAAGTAAAATTAATTCTTTGGATTTTAAATATGTTTATATATTTGACTATTCATGTGATTATTTACCCATTCAAATACTGTACACTTGCAGATTTAAAAAAATATTATTTATTAGTTTAAGCAAGATGTGATCATTTAGATAACAAGATAAGTTAGATTGCAGAAATTTATTATGAACCAAGATAATATGAAGGCCTTGTGGCTCCTACATACTTTTCAGCAACTTAGAAAGGTGCAGCAACTAGCTAGTTTCCTCAGTGTGGAATTAATGTGTTTTCTATTGCTTGTGCTACGTCTCAAGGCATAGCAATCCTTATGCGATACAATAATTAATCCTCGGCTTCTCTGTTATCATAGTCAGTATTATATTATCATAAATACTAAGTGTATGTGATTACCTGCATCTTGTGTAGCTTCCTGAAGCTCCTGCCAAATTATTATTAGTGATCAGCAAAACAGACGGCAGTCATTTTCTCTGATTAATATCATTTGACATAAAATACTTGCTGGAGGTGAGTTACACATAATTCAAATAAATCCCCTGACCTCCATCCCTATGCTGTATCAGCTGGTTAATTTTGTCCATCCCTTTCTGATACAAACTCAGTGTGCTGGTTAAGTCACATTACTTATTATTGGGACTATGCATAAAACAAGTTCACTTCTTTTTAATCTTTGGCCTTGCACTTTATTGTTGAAAAACTGCTATATTTTGTTTTCCATAGGAAGAAGTTTTTAAGCTGGTGCTTCTATCTGTTAGGCTTTTGAAGCAATAACTGTACAATTGATGCACACATTAGGCATAAGACTTCCTAAAATATGCATGATATCTTGTATTACCTTTTCTGTTGATAGAATTGAGCTTATTAAAGTAATCATTAACTTTTAGTTGAGCACAGCATGGCACTAACCCTCTGCTTTTTGCACTTTCTTTTGCATGTAGGCTTCTTATCTATTTTGGCTATGGACTACGGAATAGTTCAGAAGAGCTCTCAACAAGCAAAGCTAAATACGGCATAAACAACCCTGCATTTATTGGAAATGGGAAGATGGACAAAAATCCAAATGGTCTTGTAATTCCCACTATTGAGATTCAACCAGCTACTCCTGCAAATTCTCGACCTAACACTCCTAAGGCAATCGAGAAATATAAACAGAAGACTCCATTACCAATATCTCCTCTCGTGATTGTAGTGATTGAACCCCGGCAGTCTGCATCGACCGATGTAGATGTTGTTGACACTGGATATTCTTCTGAACAAGAGATTCAAATTGCCAACATTTTATCAGATAAAGTATCTAGTGAGGTGACCAAAGAAGAAGAGAAAATATTACAAAGTGAAATTAGGGATTCACATCTTAAGGGCGATCACCCCAGCTTGAGCATGCTAAGTGAAGGTACGAGAGAACCATTAAGTGATGATGATCATAGTAGGGATTTATCACCTTTACCAGGTGAAGAGGTTTCTATAACCAACAGAGAAGAAAACAAGTCATTAGAAACTATAAAGAAAACTGGAAATAGTAATTCAGGATGTGTATCTTTGCAACAACTGTTTGAAGACAATCCATTAAAATTGAATGATAGTGTGAAGGATGATCCAAATGACCCTGGATATGTAACCCTTGAGGATGTCAAAGCTCAAGTTGCAGAAATACATGTGGCCACTGAGAATAAATTGGAGACATCTGAAAATTTATCAAATACTGAATCTGTGAATAAAGAAAAAGCTTTGACATTAGAAAACTCTGAAAAAGTTGGAGATTCTGACTCGTCAGATAAATTTAATAAGCAAGAGGACCCTATTTATGCCAAGGTAAATAAAAAAGCAAAGAACAAATCAGATCCATTAAAAGATGCCTCTGACTTCAATAATTCATTGTCTGAAGATAATATGGAAGATCAGCCAGTACTGAGAAATGTGCAGTCTGCACCAATCTTGTATCCATCAACCCCACCACCAACACCACCACCAATGCCATTCAAACTCATTGGATACTCTCACAGTAGTGTCCCCAGTACACCTGTGTCAAATAAACATCCCTTTAAAATTTTAAAGAGAAATTCCAGCTTTGATGGCATTCCACCATCATCACCAGATAGCCCTCATGCTCGTCGCTTGGGTAACAAATTTGTAATTATTCCTGTGAAGGAACCTGGAACTGACTCGGATAATGACAGCATCAACCTCGTCTCATCTCGAGTGAGTCTTTTGGATGATGAGCAAGAGTCACATGCACAGAGTATTGATGAACAAAATGTACTAATGAATGAACTTGTATTAAAATTAGAAAATCACTCTGAATTTTCTGCAAGTGACATCCATAAAGGAGAAAAGCCACGTAAAATCTTCACTATTGGAAGTGATGATTCTCTGGAAAGTGCTTTAATGGGAACAAATACAAATAACTTTATAAATAATTTGCCCAGTCCTACAATAACAAATCAGACTAGGGAATTTAAAAAAGTGTTTAGCAAGGACTCGGCATTGGAGGTGCTGGATACTATTAGGGAACGAGGAGAAAGTAAAATATTATCTGGCGAGGAAGATAAGACGGATGTTAAAACGTCTGGGAAGTCTATTGAAACTAGTGCAGATGCTGGAAGTGTATTGTAGAAATAGTTGTTTTAAAAGATGAGGACATTTGAAATTAGAATGTGCAGAAATCACACTAGAAAATACAGAAGTAAATAAGCAATATGCTGGTATAAGTGGCAGTGTGCTAGTATCTGAGGAGGTACTAAAGAAATAACTGGTGAAGTTGGTTATAAGCAAGACCGTAGGGATAACCATGGATGTTGAAGCAGGTTGCAGGGATACTATGTAAAACCATTAACTAAAGTTAATAATGTGAAACGGTACTTATTGGCAAATAGAGATTTCTGGTTCTTTATAAGATGGCAAAGTTGTTGCAGTATCAAGAAAGGAGGACTAATTGGAAGCCTTAATATTACGGTACTACATCACAGGCATAGTCCATGCAGAATACTGGAGGAGCAGAATCAAAGACAGACAATCTGGCAGATGTGGAGACACTGCTGTCTGCTTTCACAACACTGCAGGTGCAAACCTTTGTAAGTGGATGTACCAGCCCACATAGAATTGACTTTTCTGGGGGGAGCCCCGTCGGCTCCCCGGAGCTATCCCAGGCTGATATGCTAATGTCAGACTTTGGCATCAGTCATGTGTATGGAGTTCTTAGGCCTACCGGGAACCACGGCCAGAACCGGGCCCCCTCAGAGAGGCAAGGGGAGCAATGGCCTATAGAAGCCCCCGTGTGGTTGGAAGCATTCTATGTCTGCCATCGACCGGGACAGGCACCCAGAAAGGTAAGCGCCCCAAAACAAACCCCTATTCTGGTTAAAATTGCTACCAAAAGCCGAACTAGTGGATAGAACTCCCAAAAGAAAAACGAGCAAACTAGTGTGACGTCACACGCTGCCGCGCCGCTGTCTGCGCAGCTCCCCCCTCCCCGGGAGGGGGAAGGGGGAGCCCCAGACCCTCCGCGCCGGCTACCCACCCTCAGTTCTTGAGGCTGATGCTATAGGCGAAGGTCGTGTGCTCTGGCTCCGGTGTTCGCTACAACACTGTGCTTGCGTGTGGTGTTTGTTTTCTGGGTGCGAGAGCCAGGAGTAATTTTGGTACTCGGGCTGCATGCGCCTAGGGTTTCCTTCCCTAGGTGCCCTGTAAGTACTACCCTTGGGGCTTGGGGCCACCTTCCACAGGCTCCTTGGGATCTGCCTCTGCTGGTCCGTTTTACCTTTTTCGGTTTTTCGGCCGCCTGTTGGGCTCTTGGGTGTTCTGTTCTCCCTTGTTACTGGCAGGTAAGAGGCAGTTTGCACTGGTAGGGGCGCAGGGTGCTGCACAGCTTGTATTCCCGACATAGCGGCCGGCTCTGTTCCCTGGGGTTCGCTGTCCTCTTGCGGGGTTTTGTTTTTCTTTTTGTTTTTGCCTGGTGGGGGGTTCTGTCATATTCGTTCCTTTGTTCTAACCCTGTCACGGTTATTCTCGATGGCGCCCCCTGCTAGGTCCCCGTGAGTGTACACGTCCCTGGGGTACAGCTTTAGAAGTTCGATTGGTAGTTTTGGGCGCCGGTTAGCAGCTCCCTGCCTGGGACTACCTGAGCGCGAGTCCTCTTAAAGTAAACGCTCAGGACCCTGGGAATCCCCTAGGGGGCGCGTGGGTCCGATGGATGTGACCCCGGAGTCCCCACTCGCTGTGTGCGAGTTTGAGGGTTGCTCGGTCCCTTTGTCTCAGGGTGACCCTCATTGTTTTTGCCTCTGCCATGCTGCCTGTTGGGTCGGTGATACTTTCGACCCTGAGTCCTGTGAGTGTTGCTGCTTGCTTGTGACTCAATTTACCCAATCCTCTGATGATTCTCTTCGGGTACAGGCGGCGCGTGCGTTGCAGTCTAGGTTTCGTCTGTTGCAACGCGCTAGGTTGGTTGCTCACCCGGATGCCCCGGGGCTGCCCCGCTTTGCTTTTCGTGACCCGGACTTGGGGGTGGGGGTCGCTTCGATCCTGGTTCAGTCCGCGCCTCCTCGTCCTTCCCCTACTGCTCGTTCTGGTCCCCCCCCCCTTGCTTCCAGCCCCGAAACGTCTGAGGGTTTCGGGGTCGGAGCAGGGGTTCCTTGATCTTGAGACTCGGGCAGCTTCGGGGGGTGCCCCTTCCGGGGGAGCGGCAGAGGCATTCGAGTCTTGTCTCCCGGCCGAAGCTTCGGGGTCTGACCAGTGGGCCCCCCTTCCTTCCGCTGTTCCGGCTGCTCCGTCCTTGTCTTGTGGGGTCGGGGCTTGGGGAGAGGACTCGGCCTCGGGTCCTGTGGTGTTGGACCTCGAGGCTGGGGAGGGGCTGACTTGGGGGCCTTGGGCTCCGCTGGACCCCGCCTGGGTTTTTCTTCCCTCTGAGCGGGGCTTATTGTTACAAGGAGTGGGGTTCTCTTTTCCCCCCTCTGCGTACGAGTTGGATTTGGTGTCGGCCCCTCCCCGGGTTCGGTTCCGTGTTCCCCCGGGTTCGTCGGTTCCGTCTTTCCGGAGGTTTTCGGCTTATCGCATCCAACCTGGTGAGGTGCGAGCGGCCTTTGCAGCTTACCTCCTGCGGGACCCGGATTATGCCTCTGAACTGGATCCATCTGAGTTCAGGTTTGGGACTTCGTTCCCTTTCTGGCTCCGTTACGAGGTTCCGGAGTCTTCCTGGCTAGCAGCCTGCCCTTTGCTTGTTTTGGATTCCTGGCATTCCTTCTGTCGTTCCCGCACGTTGGAGTGGCGGGAAGCTTCCACGGTGATTCAGGTTTTCCTGGGGGGCGAGCTTGAGTACCTGAATGAGTGCTTGTTTGCCCCTGCCCTCCCCCGCGATGTGGGCGTTATTCAGCTTCATGTGCAGGTTCCCGTCCTTTCGGCGGCGCTGGTTGCGGAGGATTTGCGCGCCCGGGGCCTTTTGGCTTCGGCCTTGCGGTTCTTTTCCATCCTGGAGCTGTCCTCGGATTGGCTCGTGGAGGATGTGAGGACGCTTGGGTCCGTCCCAGGGTCTGGCGCCTTGTCCTCGGCTGCGCGCTCGTTCGCTGCCTTGTTGAAGCTGTTCACGCCGATTTTGCGGGATGCGGTTTCCCTGTTTTATGCTTCCCGTCTCGCGTGTCGGCAGGCGGTGCTGGGTTCCTCCGTGGAATCTGCTTGGGCTCTGGCTCTTAGGCGTTCTTCCCCCTTTTGTCCTCTTCTTTTTGAGGAGTCGGCCGTGGCGCAGTTTATTCAGGCTGCGTCGGCGGCTTGTCGTCCGATGTCGGACTTGTTGGTCTTCCGGGGGTCCCGGGGTGGGTCTTCCCGGAAGGGTCGTGCCAGAGCTCGGGGTTCCTCTCGTCGTGGTAGGCCTCTGGTGTCAGGTTCGGGTTCGGCTCCTGCTGCGGACCCGCCCTCGTCTGGTCGGCGCGGTGTTCGCCCTGTGCGGGGTTCTGGGTCTCGTAAGGGTCGCCGGCCCTTTCGCGGTTTGCCCCGTTGACGGGGCGATGGGGGGGCGGCTTGCGCTGTTCGCCCGCGCCTGGTCCCACGATTCGTGGGCCTTTCAGGTCGTGTCTTGCGGTCTGCGGTGGCGTTGGGTGGCCCCTCCCCCTTTGGGGGGTTCGGGGCTGGCAGGGCAAGTTTCTTCCCCTGCGCTCCGTCGCGTCGTCTTGGAGTGGGTACGTTTGGGCGTCGTCGAACCGACGTCGTCCCTCAGATGGGTTTCCCGTCTGTTTCCGGTTCCGAAACGGGACTGCGCGGACCTGAGGTTCATTCTGGACTTGTCCCGTCTGAACCCCTGGGTTTATTGCCCCTCCTTCCGGATGACTACGCTGTCTCAGGTTCGGCTCCTTTTGGAGCCGGGCGCTTGGATGGTGTCCCTGGACCTCCGGGACGCTTATTGGCATGTCCCGATTCATCCGCGGTTCAGGGACTGGCTCGGTTTTGTGGTGGGGCTTCAGAGTTACCGCTTTCGTTGTCTCCCGTTCGGGTTGAACCTGGCACCTCGCGTGTTCACGCGCCTTACACGGGTAGTAGTGGCTCGGTTGCGTCTCCTAGGAGTTCGGGTGTTGGCCTACCTCGACGACTGGCTGGTTTGGGCTCCCAGCCGGTCTGCTTGCTTGCTAGCCAGGGATTTGGTTCTTTCCCAGCTCGCCGGGTTCGGGTTCCTGGTGAACTGGAGGAAGTCCCATCTGGTTCCCTCTCAGGTTCGGACTTGGCTGGGTCTCGTTTGGGACTCTCGCACCTCCTCCTTGTCTCTCCCTCCGGAGTCTCTCCAGCGGCTGCGGTCCCGCCTTCGTCTGTTTCTGGTGGGCCCTCGGGTCACCCGGCGGTTGCTCGAGGGGCTGTGCGGGAGCCTGAACTTCGCGATGCTGGTCTACCCGCCGGGTCGGGTTTGGCTTCGTCGGCTGTTCTGGTTCCTTCGGGGTCACCCCTTCCGCCTCTCTCGCGATCGCAAGGTTCGACCCCCGGGGGCCTTGCGTCGGTTGCTGCGTCACCGGCTTCCTCTTCGGGTTTTTCGGGGTTCGGTGCCATGGCGCCTTCCCGAGCCCTCGCTCGATGTGTACACGGATGCGTCGTCTCTAGGCTGGGGTTTTGTGACCAGTGCTCACCAGGCCGGCCAGGGGCGTTGGGGTCCGTCCTTCCGTCGAGCTCACAGCACGGTGCGGGAGTTCGCGGCGGTGTGGTTTGCTCTTCGGAGGATTCGGGTGGCCCGCGGATCAACGATCCGGCTCCATTCGGACTGCTCTCCGGTGGTTCATTGCCTGAACCGCGGGGGTTCGATGCGGTCCTTGTCTCTTTGGGGTTGGTCGCTTCGGGTGACTCGTCTGCTGAGTTCTCGGGGTTTGGCTCTCCTGGCTGTTCACGTACGGGGCGTGTCCAACGTCTTGGCGGACGCCCTGTCTCGCTTCGTTCCCCTCTCCACGGAGTGGACGGTCGACGACGAGTCCTTCCGCTGGCTTTGCCAGACGTTCGGGCGTCCCGAGGTGGACCTCTTCGCGTCGGCGTGGTCGCGGCGTCTTCCCGTGTATGCGGCGCCCTTCCCCGATCGCGAGGCCGTCGGGGTCGACGCCTTGCGGCTCGACTGGTCGAGGTGGAGGTTCCTGTACCTCTTTCCCCCGGTTCAGCTGTTGCTCCAGGTCCTGACTCGCTTAGAGACTTACCAGGGGAGAGTTGTCCTTCTGGCCCCTTGGTGGCCGGCCCAGCCTTGGTTTCCGGTGCTGGTTGCTCGGTGTCCGAACCCGAGGGTTTTTCCGCGGCTCCGCCTCTTTCAGCAGATCGGGCCGGTGCGTCACGTGGCTGGTTCGATCTTCTCCTCGAGTCTTCGCGTATGGTATTTTTGACTCGAGTTTATCATCATCTCTATGGTGATCAGGTGGCCTCCTTGTTGGTGTCTCACCTGCGGGCTTCCTCTCGGCGGCAGTATGAAGTTTCCTGGCGGTCCTTCTCTTTCTTTTTGCGTCTTCGTCGTGTTCATTCCTTGTCTGTTCGGGTGGTCTTGTCCTTCCTCTCGTGGTTGTTTCAGGACCGTCATCTTATGCCTAACACTGTCGCCTCCTATCGTGCGGCGCTGGCGGAGCCGCTTCAGCTTGCTTTCGGTATCGATGTCACGTCTGCGCCGTTTCGCAAGCTGTCTCGTGCTTTGTTTCACCTCCGGCCTGCTCATGCGCCGCCTGAGCCGTCCTGGTCTTTGGACAGGGTGCTCGCTTTCCTTTCGTCTCCTCGTTTCGTTGTGGCCCCTTCGGTCCGGGATTGTTTTTCCAAGGCTCTTTTCTTGTTGGCTTTGGCCTCTGGGGGTCGGGTCGGGGAGCTTCATGCTCTCCTCCGGCGCAGGGGCTTCTGCTCTTTTGGTCGTGGTGATAGTTTTGTTCGCTTGCAGCCGTCTCCTTCTTTTCTGGCAAAGAATGAGACTGCTGCGTTCCGGAGGGGTCCGTGGGTGGTTGATGCTTGGTTGGTCAGGCCGGGGGTGCATCATGTTTTGTGTCCGGTTGCGGCGCTTCGCCGTTATTTGCGCGCCACGGCTTCTGTGTCCGGGGACGCGCTTTGGGTTGATCCGGTTTCCCTTCTTCCCTGTTCGCGGGTGCGGGTCTCTCAGGTCGTCCGCAGGGTTATTAAGTCCAGCCAGCCTGCGGTCTATCCCCGTGCCCATGACGTTCGGAAGTTCGCGGCGCTTGCTGCCGTCTTTGGGAATATGTCTTGGTCTGATATTCGGGCGCGGGGTTTTTGGCGGTCGAACAGGGTCCTGGCTGCTCGTTACCTTGTCAATGTCCCTGGGCCCCGGCGGGCCTGTGTTGCGTTGGGTCGGCGGTTGCAGCCCGTTGTCTCGGCTTCGAGTTGAGGAGTGAGCGACGACCGCCTCCCGGGTAAGTCCCTCTCTTTTTTCCGTCTGTGGGTAGTTAGCTCCGGGGAGCCGACGGGGCTCCCCCCAGAAAACCAGCGTTGAATGTAATGAAACGCCATTTTCTGGGTGAGTCCCGGAGGCTCCCCGGCATCCCTCCCTCCCTCCGGTCGGCGTTTTTTTCGCGTTTTTGACATCCAGCCTCAAGAACTGAGGGTGGGTAGCCGGCGCGGAGGGTCTGGGGCTCCCCCTTCCCCCTCCCGGGGAGGGGGGAGCTGCGCAGACAGCGGCGCGGCAGCGTGTGACGTCACACTAGTTTGCTCGTTTTTCTTTTGGGAGTTCTATCCACTAGTTCGGCTTTTGGTAGCAATTTTAACCAGAATAGGGGTTTGTTTTGGGGCGCTTACCTTTCTGGGTGCCTGTCCCGGTCGATGGCAGACATAGAATGCTTCCAACCACACGGGGGCTTCTATAGGCCATTGCTCCCCTTGCCTCTCTGAGGGGGCCCGGTTCTGGCCGTGGTTCCCGGTAGGCCTAAGAACTCCATACACATGACTGATGCCAAAGTCTGACATTAGCATATCAGCCTGGGATAGCTCCGGGGAGCCTCCGGGACTCACCCAGAAAATGGCGTTTCATTACATTCAACGCTGGTTTT
>WNGS01007057.1:39217-56210 GCA_020271785.1 Procambarus virginalis
TTTTTTTGAATCAAGAAAACCTCCTCATAGAAAATAAACTCCAAAAATGAACTTTAGACTACAGAAAGCTAATGCTCAACTGTATACTGTATTGGTCTTTTGAGAAAACCTTGTCTACATGAAATTTGCAGTGAGGCAATGTTCATCATCAAAGTTATAATAATAATAATAAGAGTTATAGGAAGTTAAGGGTATTTATTGACAAGTATTTAAAAGTGACATTTTAACAGCAGAAATGTAAGGTTATATTTAATAGCCACCGAGAAGTTTCATAGAGTTTCAGAAATTTCAAGAAGTTTCACTCCACACACTGCTGTAGACACTGTCCCCCACACACTGCTGTAGACACTGTCCCACACACACTGCTGTAGACACTGTCCACCCCCTACACTGCTGTTGACACTGTCCACCACACACTGCTGTAGACACTGTCCCCCCACACACTGCTGTAGACACTGTCCCACACACACTGCTGTAGACACTGTCCCCCACACACACTGCCGTAGACACTGTCCACCCCACACACTGCTGTAGACACTGTCCCCCACACACACTGCTGTAGACACTGTCCCCCACACACACTGCTGTAGACACTGTCCCACACACACTGCTGTAGACACTGTCCCCCACACACACTGCTGTAGACACTGTCCCCCACACACTGCTGTAGACACTGTCCCCCACACACTGCTGTAGACACTGTCCCCCACACACTGCTGTAGACACTGTCCCACACACACTGCTGTAGACACTGTCCACCCACACACTGCTGTAGACACTGTCCCATACACTGCACACTGCTGTAGACACTGTCCCCTACACACTGCTGTAGACACTGTCCACCCCCCACACTGCTGTTGACACTGTCCCCTACACACTGCTGTAGACACTGTCCCCCACACACTGCTGTAGACACTGTCCATCCCACACACTGCTGTAGACACTGTCCACCACACACACTGCTGTAGACACTGTCCACCACACACACTGCTGTAGACACTGTCCCCCTCACATTGCTGTAGACACTGTCCACCACACACTGCTGTAGACACTGTCCCCCCACACACTGCTGTAGACACTGTCCCCCACACACTGCTGTAGACACTGTCCCCCACACACTGCTGTAGACACTGTCCCCCACACACTGCTGTAGACACTGTCCCACACACACTGCTGTAGACACTGTCCACCCACACACTGCTGTAGACACTGTCCCATACACTGCACACTGCTGTAGACACTGTCCCCTACACACTGCTGTAGACACTGTCCACCCCCACACTGCTGTTGACACTGTCCCCCACACACTGCTGTAGACACTGTCCCCCACACACTGCTGTAGACACTGTCCATCCCACACACTGCTGTAGACACTGTCCACCACACACACTGCTGTAGACACTGTCCACCACACACACTGCTGTAGACACTGTCCCCCTCACATTGCTGTAGACACTGTCCACCACACACTGCTGTAGACACTGTCCCCCACACACTGCTGTAGACACTGTCCCCCACACACTGCTGTAGACACTGTCCCCCACACACTGCTGTAAACACTGTCCCCCACACACTGCTGTAGACACTGTCCCCCACACACTGCTGTATACACTGTCCATTATGTGTGTCACTGTACGTCACACACACCGTTCATTGTACGTCATATAACACATCGTTCACTGTTCAGTATACACACTATTCAATTTACGCCATATATACTGTTCACCTTTTGTCATACACACTGTTCACTGTACGTCATACACACTGTTCAATGTACGTCACACACACTGTTCACTGTACCTCACACACACTGTTCACTGTACCTCACACACACTGTTCACTGTATGTCACACACACTCACAATCTTCATTGTAAGTCACACACACCGTTCACTGTACGTCACACACGTACGTACGAACGCAGACACGAACCAGCTAGACTCGACTTGATATTCGCCCTGAATGAGTCAGAAATAAGGGAAGTTGTATACCATGCAAGGTGATGGAGAAGATCGTGAGGAAAAGCCTCGAAGAGCATCTGGAGGGAAATAACTTTGTAACGCGCCACCAACATGGGTTCAGGGATGGTAAATCGTGCCTCACAGGTTTAATAGAATTCTATGACCAGGCCACAAAAATTAGGCAGGAAAGAGAAGGGTGGGCTGATTGCATTTTCCTGGACTGCCAGGATGCCTTTGACACAGTACCCCATAAAAGGTTGTTAAAAAAAGTTGGAGCAACAGGCAGGAGTAAAAGGGAAGGTGCTCCTGTGGGTAAGGGAGTAGTTAAACAACAGGAAACAGCGAGTAACAGTGAGGGGGGAGACATCAGAGTGGAGAGATGTCACCAGCGGAGTCCCACAGGGCTCAGCACTTGAGGATGTACTCAGGATGCACTCAGGATGTACTCAGCACAGTACTCATCCTGTGCTCAGGATGTACTCAATACATCCTGTTTCTAATATATGTAAAATGATCTTCCGGAGGGTATAGACTCGTTCCTCTCAATGTTTGCTGGTGATGCAAAAATTATGAGAAGAATCAAGACGGATGAAGATAGACAGAGACTATAGGATTACCTGAACAAACTGGAGGAACGGTCAAGAAAATGGCTGCTAAAGTTCAACTCAGGAAAGTGTAAGGTAATGAAATTAGGCGGAGGAAGCAGGAGGCTGAACACAAGGTACCATCTGGGAGGTGAAATCCTGCAAGTGTCAAATAGAGAGAAAGATCTGTGGGTTGATATCACACCGAATCTGTCCCCTGAGGCCCATATCAAAAGGATATCATCAGCAGCATGTGCTAGACTGGCCAACATAAGAACTGCCTTTAGAAACTTGCGTAAGGAATCGTTCAGGACCCTGTATATCACTAATGTTAGACCAATCCTGGTGTATGAAGCTCCAACCTGGAGTCCATACCTAGTTAAACACAAGACAAAGTTAAAGAAGATTCAGTGGTATGCCACCAGGTTCGTCCAGGTATTAAGAGGAATGAGTTACGAGAAAAGGTAAAAGGAACTGAACCTCACGTCCCTGGAAAACAGAGGAGTAAGGGAAGACATGATACACACCTACAAAATTCTCAGGGAATTGACAGGGTGGACAAAGACAAACTCTTCACCACGGGTGGGACACGAACAAGGGGACACAGGTGGAAACTTAGTACCCAAATGACCCACAGAGATGTTAGAAAGAATTTCTTCAGTGTCAGGGCAGTTAATAAATGGAATGCACTAGGAAGTGATGTGGTGGAAGCTGACTCCAAACACAGTTTCAAATGTAGATATGATAGAGCCCAGTAGGCTCAGGAATCTGTACACCAGTTGATTGACAGTTAAGAGGCGAGACCAAAGAGCCAGAGCTCAATCCCCGCATGCACTATTAGGTGAGTACGCACACCGTTCACTGTACCTCACTCACACTGTTCACTGTACCTCACACACACTGTTCACTGTACGTCACACACACTGTTCACTGTATGTCACACACCCTGATCACTGTTCCTCACTCACACTGTTCACTGTACCTCACACACACTGTTCACTGTATGTCACACACCCCGATCACTGTACCTCACTCACACTGTTCACTGTACCTTACATACACTGGTCACCGTACATTATACACACTGGTCACTGTACATTACACACACTGGTCACCGTACATTATACACACTGGTCACTGTACATTACACACACTGGTCACCGTACATTACACACACTGGTCACCGTACATTACACACACTGGTCACCGTACATTACACACACTGGTCACCGTACATTACACACACTGGTCACCGTACATTACACACACTGGTCACCGTACATTACACACACTGGTCACCATACATTACACACACTGGTCACTGTACATTACACACACTGGTCACTGTACATTACACACACTGGTCACCATACATTACACACACTGGTCACTGTACATCACACACACTGGTCACTGTACATTACACACACTGGTCACTGTACATTACACACACACTGGTCACTGTACATTACACACACTGGTCACTGTACATTACACACACTGGTCACCGTACATTACACACACTGGTCACTGTACATTACACACACTGGTCACTGTACATTACACACACTGGTCTCCATACATTACACACACTGTTCACAGTACATTACACACACTGGTCACTGTACATTACACACACTGGTCACCGTACATTACACACACTGGTCACCGTACATTACACACACTGGTCACCGTACATTACACACACTGGTCACCATACATTACACACACTGGTCACTGTACATTACACACACTGGTCACTGTACATTACACACACTGGTCACCGTACATTACACACACTGGTCACCGTACATTACACACACTGGTCACCGTACATTACACTCACTGTTCACCGTACATTACACACACTGGTCACCATACATT
The DNA here is from genome assembly GCA_020271785.1 of Procambarus virginalis. Taxonomy (NCBI): domain Eukaryota; kingdom Metazoa; phylum Arthropoda; class Malacostraca; order Decapoda; family Cambaridae; genus Procambarus; species Procambarus virginalis. Next base: position 43,646 of record WNGS01007057.1, read on the forward strand.
ACACACACTGGTCACCGTACATTACACACACTGGTCACCGTACATTACACACATTGGTCACCATACATTACACACACTGTTCACTGTACATTACACACACTGGTCACTGTACATTACACACACTGGTCACCATACATTACACACACTGGTCAATGTACATTACACACACTGGTCACTATACATTACACACACTGGTCACTGTACATTACACACACTGGTCACCGTACATTACACACACTGGTCACTGTACATTACACACACTGGTCACTGTACATTACACACACTGGTCACTGTACATTACACACACTGGTCACCGTACATTACACACACTTGTCACTGTACATTACACACACTGGTCACCATACATTACACACACTGGTCACCGTACATTACACACACTGGTCACCATACATTACACACACTGGTCACTGTACATTACACCGTACATTACACACACTGGTCACTGTACATTACACACACTGGTCACCGTACATTACACACACTGGTCACCGTACATTACACACACTGGTCACTGTACAATACACACACTGGTCACCATACATTACACACACTGGTCACTGTACATTACACACACTGGTCACCATACATTACACACACTGGTCACCGTACATTACACACACTGGTCACCATACATTAAACACACTGGTCACTGTACATTACACACACTGGTCACCGTACATTACACACACTGGTCACTGTACATTACACACACTGGTCACCGTACATTACACACACTGGTCACCGTACATTACACTCACTGTTCACCGTACATTACACACACTGGTCACTGTACATTACACACACTGGTCTCCGTACATTACACACACTGGTCACTGTACATTACACACACTGGTCACCGTACATTACACACACTGGTCACTGTACATTACACACACTGGTCACTGTACATTACACACACTGGTCACCATCCATTACACTCACTGTTCACTGTACATTACACACACTGGTCACTGTACATTACACACACTGGTCACTGTACATTACACACACTGCTCACCGTAAATTACACACACTGGTCACTGTACATTACACACACTGGTCACCGTACATTACACACACTGGTCACCATACATTGCACACACTGGTCACCGTACATTACACACACTGGTCACCGTACATTACACACACTGGTCACCGTACATTACACACACTGGTCACCGTACATTACACACACTGGTCACCGTACATTACACACACTGGTCACTGTACATTACACACACTGGTCACCGTACATTACACACACTGGTCACTGTACATTACACACACTGGTCACCGTACATTACACACACTGGTCACCATATGTTTGAAATAACCAACATATTTATACATCATTGTATTTATACAACCAAAGTAGTTACTAAAATTACTAACTTATATATTTAATCATTATCATGATTTATTCATTGCCAAATTCTTCCTAGTACGTGAGGAACAACAGGCAGCAACATGAATTTTCTCCACATTTAGTTGGATTTATAACAAGAATCCACTTTATCCTTTCATTTACTAAAAAATAGTTAACTTTGATTTTGTAGTATACTATTACTTACTGGAGCGCCCTTATTTAACTAACATTTAAGTATTCTAGAGGAAATTACTTTGATGCAAATGATTTACATTAATTTCCTCGATTGGCTGCATAACTTTTAGTAAGCCAATTTATGCTACCAGAAATTCTATTTTATCACAGAAGAATTTAATGTGATATTAATACTTGTTATTACCTCTTCCTTCCTTAGTCAATTGCAATAAATACATTTTCATTTACGCTCGAAAGCCGCGCATGCTCAATAAGGAGCAGGAAGAAGAAGGGAGAGCGTCACTTGACTCGTCACGAGAGCACGGACGCCATTAAGAGCGTGCAGCAGAGTTGTGCTTGTCCTATTTATTTCGCTCTCACGATCAGTTGAGCGGTGCCGCGTTATCTGGCACAACATAGCCGTGTCATAGACTATTATACAAGCATCTCCAGAGTCAACGTCTTTCAAGCAGCAGCAGGAGGACGAAGAGTTGCTCAAGTCTTCACATCAACGACACGAGGCTCGGCTGCTAAGTTTACCCTTTTTGTTATTATGTGGCCACTATTAACATTTAGGTTAGCAGTTGTTAGGCCGAATGCAAACCAACAAAATATAGTACGTGTCTTAATTAAATTTACCATCTAATTAGATGATTATCAGTTTATTTCTATGATACAAATTGTTCAGACATTAGCTGATAATTTACTACCGTCATCCTCATGATTTAGGATGTAAATGTAATTACCTATTGTGTAGAAGATTTCTACAATGTAATTGCCTTTCAGTACCAAGGCGACTTCAACCGAGGTGCTAGGCTTCCCCACCGTTCTGTGCAACAATTTACCCTATGCAACACGTCGTCGGTGGAGTGTAGCAACCGATTACACCTCACTAGCTCCACAGCTAAGCTGTCCATTTTTCCATCAGTAGCAATAACTCCATAGTTACAGTAGTGATCTCCTAAAGAGATCAATTATACTAACCCTTTTGATTTAATGATGCTGTTCAACATTTCAGTAGTATATTGAGGTGCATTTACCTCCATCAATATTATATATTATACATTTTTTGACTTTTACATTTGATTTACTCTGGTGAAGAACCAGCACCAGAATAATGCTAGGGATGTATTAATCTTTTAGCATGTAACCCCCCAATTTTGTGTAGTTAATTTGACTCCATTCATATAATCATTACATTTTTACCAAGATCCATAGGACACTAGTTCCTAGGATCAGTTCTTTCCATTGTCTCTTTGTTTTCCACTTTTTCTCAAAAAGTGGTGGTCCTTCATAGCTATCGAAGTATATATATATATTTATTTAATTATTAGTTACTGGGTCTCAGAGCCCAAAACAATTTATTGGTTATTGGAGTCAGGTTTTCCCCACACCATACATTACACACACTGGTCACCGTACATTACACACACTGGTCACCGTACATTACACACACTGGTCACCGTACATTACACACACTGGTCACTGTACATTACACACACTGGTCACCGTACATTACACACACTGGTCACCGTACATTACACACACTGGTCACCGTACATTACACACACTGGTCACCGTACATTACACACACTGGTCACCGTACATTACACACACTGGTCACCGTACATTACACACACTGTTCACCGTACATTACACACACTGGTCACCATACATTACACACACTGGTCACCGTACATTACACACACTGGTCACCATAAATTACACACACTGTTCACCGTACATTACACACACTGGTCACTGTACATTACACACACTGGTCACTGTACATTAAACACACTGGTCACTGTACATTACACACACTGGTCACTGTACATTACACACACTGGTCACCATACATTACACACACTGGTCACCATACATTACACACACTGGTCACCGTACATTACACACACTGGTCACTGTACATTACACAAACTGGTCACCATACATTACAGACACTGGTCACTGTACATTACACACACTGGTCACCGTACATTACACACACTGGTCACCATACATTACACACACTGTTCACCGTACATTACACACACTGGTCACTGTACATTACACACACTGGTCACCATACATTACACACACTGGTCACTGTACTTTACACACACTGGTCACTGTACATTACACACACTGGTCACCATACATTACACACACTGGTCACTGTACATTACACACACTGGTCACCGTACATTACACACACTGGTCACCATACATTACACACACACTGGTCACCATACATTACACACACTGGTCACCATACATTACACACACTGGTCACCATACATTACACACTCTGTTCACCATACATTACACACACTGTTCACCGTACATTACACACACTGGTCACCATACATTACACACACTGGTCACCATACATTACACACACTGGTCACCGTACATTACACACACTGGTCACTGTACATTACACAAACTGGTCACCATACATTACACACACTGGTCACTGTACATTACACACACTGGTCACTGTACATTACACACACTGGTCACTGTACATTACACACACTGGTCACCATACATTACACACACTGGTCACCATACATTACACACACTGGTCACCGTACATTACACACACTGGTCACTGTACATTACACAAACTGGTCACCATACATTACACACACTGGTCACTGTACATTACACACACTGGTCACCGTACATTACACACACTGGTCACCATACATTACACACACTGTTCACCGTACATTACACACACTGGTCACTGTACATTACACACACTGGTCACCATACATTACACACACTGGTCACTGTACATTACACACACTGGTCACTGTACATTACACACACTGGTCACCATACATTACACACACTGGTCACTGTACATTACACACACTGGTCACCGTACATTACACACACTGGTCACCATACATTACACACACACTGGTCACCATACATTACACACACTGGTCACCATACATTACACACACTGGTCACCATACATTACACACACTGTTCACCATACATTACACACACTGTTCACCGTACATTACACACACTGGTCACCATACATTACACACACTGGTCACCATACATTACACACACTGGTCACCGTACATTACACACACTGGTCACTGTACATTACACACACTGGTCACCATACATTACACACACTGGTCACTGTACATTACACACACTGGTCACCGTACATTACACACACTGGTCACCATACATTACACACACTGTTCACCGTACATTACACACACTGGTCACTGTACATTACACACACTGGTCACCATACATTACACACACTGGTCACTGTACATTACACACACTGGTCACTGTACATTACACACACTGGTCACCATACATTACACACACTGGTCACTGTACATTACACACACTGGTCACCGTACATTACACACACTGGTCACCATACATTACACACACTGGTCACCATACATTACACACACTGGTCACCATACATTACACACACTGGTCACCGTACATTACACACACTGTTCACCGTACATTACACACACTGGTCACTGTACATTACACACACTGGTCACTGTACATTACACACACTGGTCACCGTACATTACACACACTGGTCACCGTACATTACACACACTGGTCACTGTACATCACACACACTGGTCACTGTACATTACACACACTGGTCATTGTACATTACACACACTGGTCACTGTACATTACACACACTGGTCACTGTACATTACACACACTGGTCACCATACATTACACACACTGTTCACTGTACATTACACACACTGGCCACCGTACACCACACACACTGGTCACCGTACATTACACACACTGGTCACCATACATTACACACACTGGTCACCATACATTACACACACTGGTCACCATACATTACACACACTGGTCACCGTACATTACACACACTGGTCACCGTACATTACACACACTGGTCACTGTACATCACACACACTGGTCACTGTACATTACACACACTGGTCACTGTACATTACACACACTGGTCACTGTACATTACACACACTGGTCACTGTACATTACACACACTGGTCACCATACATTACACACACTGTTCACTGTACATTACACACACTGGTCACCGTACATCAACACACTGGTCACTGTACAATACACACACTGGTCACTGTACATTACAAACACTGGTCACTGTACATTACACACATGGTCACCATACATTACACACACTGTTCACCCATACATTACACCACTGGTCACCGTACATTACACACACTGGTCACCATACATTACACACACTGGTCACCGTACATTACACACACTGGTCACCGTACATTACACACTGGTCACTGTACATCACACACACTGGTCACTGTACATTACACACACTGGTCACTGTACATTACACACACTGGTCACTGTACATTCACACANGGTCACCATACATTACACACACTGGTCACTGTACATTACACACACTGGTCATGTACATTACACACACTGGTCACCATACATTACACACACTGGTCACCGTACATTTACCACACTGGTCACCGTACATTACACACACTGGTCACGTACATTACACACACTGGTCCACCGTACATTACACACACTGGTCACTGTCATTACACACATGGTCACCGTACATTACACACACTGGTCACCGTACATTACACACACTGGTCACCGACATTACACACACTGGTCACCGTACATTACACACACTGGTCACTGTACATTACACACACTGTTCACCGTACATTACACACACTGGTCACCGTACATTACACACACTGGTCACCGTACATTACACACACTGGTCACCGTACATACACACACTGGTCACCGTACATTACACACACTGGTCACCGTACATTACACACACTGGTCACCATACATTCACACACTGGTCACCGTACATTACACACACTGGTCACATACATTACACACACTGGTCACTGTACATTACACACATGGTCACTGTACATTACACACACTGGTCACCATACATTACACACAATGGTCACCGTACATTACACACACTGGTCACCGTACATTACACTCACTGTTCACCGTACATTACACACACTGGTCACTGTACATTACACACACTGGTCACATACATTACACACACTGGTCACTGTACATTACACACACTGGTCACTGTACATTACACACACTGGTCACCAAACATTACACACACTGGTCACCATACATTACACACACTGGTCACCATACATTACACACACTGGTCACTGTTCATTACACACACTGGTCACTGTACATTACACACACTGGTCCCCATACATTACACACACTGGTCACCATACATTACACACACTGGTCACCATAATTTACATACACTGGTCACCATACATTACACACACTGGTCACCATACATTACACACACTGGTCACTGTACATTACACACACTGGTCACCATACATTACACCCACTGGTCACTGTACATTACACACACTGGTCACTGTACATTACACACACTGGTCACTGTACATTACACACACTGGTCACCGTACATTACACACACTGGTCACCGTACATTACACACACTGGTCACCGTACATTACACACACTGGTCACCGTACATTACACACACTGGTCACCGTACATTACACACACTGGTCACCGTACATTACACACACTGGTCACCGTACATTACACACACTGGTCACCGTACATTACACACACTGGTCACCATACATTACACACACTGGTCACCGTACATTACACACACTGGTCACCGTACATTACACACACTGGTCACTGTACATTACACAAACTGGTCACTGTACATTATACACACTGGTCACCATACATTACACACACTGGTCACCATACATTACACACACTGGTCACCGTACATTACACACACTGGTCACTGTACATTACACAAACTGGTCACTGTACATTACACACAATGGTCACCATACATTACACACACTGGTCACCGTACATTACACTCACTGTTCACCGTACATTACACACACTGGTCACTACATTACACACACTGGTCACCGTACATTACACACACTGGTCACCGTACATTACACACACTGGTCACTGTACATTACACAACTGGTCACTGTACATTACACACACTGGTCACCATACATTACACACACTGGTCACCATACATTACACACACTGGTCACCGTACATTACACACACTGGTCACTGTACATTACACACACTGGTCACTGTACATTACACACACTGGTCACCGTACATTACACACACTGGTCACCGTACATTACACACACTGGTCACCGTACATTACACACACTGGTCACTGTACATTACACACACTGGTCACCGTACATTACACACACTGGTCACCGTACATTACACACACTGGTCACCATACATTACACACACTGGTCACTGTACATTACACACACTGGTCACCGTACATTACACACACTGGTCACCGTACATTACACACACTGGTCACCGTACATTACACACACTGGTCACCGTACATTACACACACTGGTCACCGTACATTACACACACTGGTCACCGTACATTACACACACTGGTCACCGTACATTACACACACTGGTCACCGTACATTACACACACTGGTCACCGTACATTACACACACTGGTCACCGTACATTACACACACTGGTCACCGTACATTACACACACTGGTCACCGTACATTACACACACTGGTCACCGTACATTACACACACTGGTCACTGTACATTACACACACTGGTCACCGTACATTACACACACTGGTCACCGTACATTACACACACTGGTCACCGTACATTACACACACTGGTCACCGTACATTACACACACTGGTCACGTACATTACACACACTGGTCACCGTACATTACACACACTGGTCACCGTACATTACACACACTGGTCACCGTACATTACACACACTGGTCACCGTACATTACACACACTGGTCACCGTACATTACACACACTGGTCACCGTACATTACACACACTGGTCACCGTACATTACACACACTGGTCACCGTACATTACACACACTGGTCACCGTACATTACACACACTGGTCACCGTACATTACACACACTGGTCACCGTACATTACACACACTGGTCACCGTACATTACACACACTGGTCACCGTACATTACACACACTGGTCACCGTACATTACACACACTGGTCACCGTACATTACACACACTGGTCACCGTACATTACACACACTGGTCACTGTACATTACACACACTGGTCACCGTACATTACACACACTGGTCACCATACATTACACACACTGGTCACTGTACATTACACACACTGGTCACCGTACATTACACACACTGGTCACCGTACATTACACACACTGGTCACCGTACATTACACACACTGGTCACTGTACATTACACACACTGGTCACTGTACATTACACACACTGGTCACCATACATTACACACACTGGTCACCATACATTACACACACTGGTCACCGTACATTACACACACTGGTCACCATACATTACACACACTGGTCACCGTACATTACACACACTGGTCACCGTACATTACACACACTGGTCACCATACATTACACACACTGGTCACGTACATTACACACACTGGTCACCGTACATTACACACACTGGTCACCGTACATTACACACACTGGTCACCGTACATTACACACACTGGTCACCGTACATTACACACACTGGTCACCGTACATTACACACACTGGTCACTGTACATTACACACACTGGTCACTGTACATTACACACACTGGTCACTGTACATTACACACACTGGTCACCGTACATTACACACACTGGTCACCGTACATTACACACACTGGTCACCGTACATTACACACACTGGTCACCGTACATTACACACACTGGTCACCGTACATTACACACACTGGTCACCGTACATTACACACACTGGTCACCGTACATTACACACACTGGTCACCGTACATTACACACACTGGTCACCATACATTACACACACTGGTCACCGTACATTACACACACTGGTCACCGTACATTACACACACTGGTCACTGTACATTACACACACTGGTCACCGTACATTACACACACTGGTCACCATACATTACACACACTGGTCACCGTACATTACACACACTGGTCACCGTACATTACACACACTGGTCACCGTACATTACACACACTGGTCACCGTACATTACACACACTGGTCACCGTACATTACACACACTGGTCACCGTACATTACACACACTGGTCACCGTACATTACACACACTGGTCACCGTACATTACACACACTGGTCACCGTACATTACACACACTGGTCACCGTACATTACACACACTGGTCACCGTACATTACACACACTGGTCACCGTACATTACACACACTGGTCACCGTACATTACACACACTGGTCACCGTACATTACACACACTGGTCACCGTACATTACACACACTGGTCACCGTACATTACACACACTGGTCACCGTACATTACACACACTGGTCACCGTACATTACACACACTGGTCACCGTACATTACACACACTGGTCACCGTACATTACACACACTGGTCACCGTACATTACACACACTGGTCACCGTACATTACACACACTGGTCACCGTACATTACACACACTGGTCACCGTACATTACACACACTGGTCACCGTACATTACACACACTGGTCACCGTACATTACACACACTGGTCACCGTACATTACACACACTGGTCACCGTACATTACACACACTGGTCACCGTACATTACACACACTGGTCACCGTACATTACACACACTGGTCACCGTACATTACACACACTGGTCACCGTACATTACACACACTGGTCACCGTACATTACACACACTGGTCACCGTACATTACACACACTGGTCACCGTACATTACACACACTGGTCACCGTACATTACACACACTGGTCACCGTACATTACACACACTGGTCACCGTACATTACACACACTGGTCACCGTACATTACACACACTGGTCACCGTACATTACACACACTGGTCACCGTACATTACACACACTGGTCACCGTACATTACACACACTGGTCACCGTACATTACACACACTGGTCACCGTACATTACACACACTGGTCACCGTACATTACACACACTGGTCACCGTACATTACACACACTGGTCACCGTACATTACACACACTGGTCACCGTACATTACACACACTGGTCACTGTACATTACACACACTGGTCACCGTACATTACACACACTGGTCACCATACATTACACACACTGGTCACCGTACATTACACACACTGGTCACCGTACATTACACACACTGGTCACCGTACATTACACACACTGGTCACCGTACATTACACACACTGGTCACCGTACATTACACACACTGGTCACCGTACATTACACACACTGGTCACTGTACATTACACACACTGGTCACCGTACATTACACACACTGGTCACCGTACATTACACACACTGGTCACCGTACATTACACACACTGGTCACCGTACATTACACACACTGGTCACTGTACATTACACACACTGGTCACCACTTACACACACACTGGTCACTGTACATTACACACACTGGTCACTGTACATTACACACACTGGTCACCGTACATTACACACACTGGTCACCGTACATTACACACACTGGTCACCGTACATTACACACACTGGTCACCGTACATTACACACACTGTCACCGTACATTACACACACTGGTCACCGTACATTACACACACTGGTCACCGTACATTACACACACTGGTCACCGTACATTACACACACTGGTCACCGTACATTACACACACTGGTCACGTACATTACACACACTGGTCACCGTACATTACACACACTGGTCACCGTACATTACACACACTGGTCACCGTACATTACACACACTGGTCACCGTACATTACACACACTGGTCACCGTACATTACACACACTGGTCACCGTACATTACACACACTGGTCACCGTACATTACACACACTGGTCACCGTACATTACACACACTGGTCACCGTACATTACACACACTGGTCACGTACATTACACACACTGGTCACCGTACATTACACACACTGGTCACCGTACATTACACACACTGGTCACCGTACATTACACACACTGGTCACCGTACATTACACACACTGGTCACCATACATTACACACACTGGTCACTGTACATTACACACACTGGTCACCGTACATTACACACACTGGTCACCGTACATTACACACACTGGTCACCGTACATTACACACACTGGTCACCGTACATTACCACACTGGTCACCGTACATTACACACACGGTCACGTACATTACACACACTGTCACCGTACATTACACACACTGGTCACCGTACATTACACACACTGGTCACCATACATTACACACACTGGTCACCGTACATTCACACACTGGTCACCATACATTACACACACTGGTCACCGTACATTACACACACTGGTCCCGTACATTCACACACTGGTCACCGTACATTACACACACTGGTCACCGTACATTACACACCTGGTCACCGTACATTACACACACTGTTCACCGTACATTACCACACTGGTCACCGTACATTACCACACACTGGTCACGTACATTACACACACTGGTCACTGTACATTACACACACTGGTCACCATACATTACACACACTGGTCACCATACTTACACACACTGGTCACCATACATTACACACACTGGTCACCATACATTACACACACTGGTCACCATACATTACACACACTGGTCACTGTACATTAACACCACTGGTCACCGTACATACACACACTGGTCACCGTACATTACACACACTGGTCCCGTACATTACACACACTGGTCACCGTACATTACACACACTGGTCACCCATACATTACACACACTGTTCACCGTACATTACACACACTGGTCACTGTACATTACACACACTGGTCACTGTACATTACACACACTGGTCACTGTA
>WNGS01007061.1:0-16609 GCA_020271785.1 Procambarus virginalis
CCATGGTAGGGCTTGAGTAAATTAATGTGGCCCAGCTGGGTCTTCCGCCGCCTATCGGGTGTCTCGAGAACGTAGTTGAAGTTGTTCCGGCACTCCTTAACACGGTAGGTCCTGAGAACCTGTTCTGTAAAGGAGAACCTGGGATAGGGAAATAGGCAAGCACTAAGTCTCCTGGTGTAAACTTCCTTACTTTACAGTGCCGGTCGTAACGAGTCTTCATCCTCTCCTGGGCTCTCTGTAGGTTGTTGCTGGCAAAGGAATGGACCCTCTCTAGAATGTGTCGGAAATTTTGGAGATACTGGGGCACACTCTGATGCTCACTGAAGGTGTCATCACGTAGAGAATCCTTGAAAGCCTTGAGAGGTGTACGGCACTTACGTCCGTAGAGCATCTCATAAGGAGATACTCCAGTGACTCGTTGGGAAGACTTCTGAAAATACACATAATTAGATCAATTTGCCTATCCCAATCCTTTGAGGTCTCATTACAGAACTTTTTTAGAGTGCCTTGATGGTTTGATGACTGCGCTCGAGAGAACCCTGTGAAGCAGGATGATAGGGGCTGGACAGTACCTGTTTGATGTTGAACTCCTCCAGAGTCCGTTTGAAGAGATCACTGGTGAAGTTGGTACCACAGTCGCTCTGAATCTCCCTCGGAAATCCATACTGGGTGAAGATTTTCAGTAGATTCTTCACCACTGTAGCAGCTGTAATATTTTTTACTGGAACTGCTATCGGAAATCTGGTGGTAGGACACAGGATGGTTAAGATATATGAGTTGCCTGCACTGGTCCGAGGCAAAGGACCAACGCAGTCGATAATGAGCTTGTGGAACGGTTCCTCAGGCACCTGGATGGGTATCAGGGGTGCTCTGGGAATGGAAACGTTCGGTTTCCCGGCTAACTGACACACGTGGCATAATTTGACATGAGATTTGACGTCGTTTACCATACCTGGCCAGTAGTAGTCTTGTCGAACTCCATGGTAAGTCTTGTTGAACCCATAGTGTGACAAAGCGCCGTGGGCCAGGTGTAGAATCGTGGGCCGCAGGCTGGTGGGAATCACTAGTTGTTCAACATTTGCCCAATCGTCCTCGTCCTTCAGTTTACTGGGTCTATACCTGCGATAGAGTATTTCGTTCTCCATAAAGAACCCAGGAACACTGTCGGATTGGGTTTCAGCCTGAAAGAATAATGGTGTCAATGTAAGATCATCTCTCTGTAACTTACGGAACTCCACCGCGGTCAGGTTAGGGGGTAGTTTCGAAGGGTCCTGAGGGACAGCGGTAGCAGTAGAGTCGGCTGGCTGTGGACGTGCAGCTTTAGCACGGGTGGTCACCATAACAGGAGGAGAACCTTCATCACTCTCTTGAACCTTTACTGGGAAATGTTCAAAAATCGGGTTATCCACCACAGAGTTGCTTACCTTGGATATGTCCTTGATGATCAGGTTGTTTGGTTGTTGGTCTTCTGCCAAGTCGTTGCCCAGGAGAAGTTGTACTCCAGGCATGGGAAAAGGCTTTTCCCTGACGGCGACTTGGACTTCACCGGTCACGAAGGGACACTCCAGGTAAACTCGGGCAAGTGGATAAGGAGTTGTAGCAGTAAGGTCAGTGATGAACACAGTCTCTCCTGTGTAGGCGACGTTGGACACAGCCGATTTCAAACGATCGATTGTAGGGCCGCTGTGTCCCTTAGGATCTTAAGTCCGAAACGTCCCTCTGAATCTGAACCGTGGGTAGAGATAGTTCCTGGATAGAGATGCTTGGTAAAGAGAGAGAGATCATTAGCATGAACACCAACATTCATTACAGGCTTACCGGACTTAGGGTGAGTAGTTTTAGACTTAGGGGGTTCGACATTACCTTTAGATTGGGACTTACTACATTTGTCAATGGAGTGTCCATATAATCTACAATACCTGCAGTACAGTTGAGAGGTACCTTGATCTGGGCTCGCTTTCTCGTAACTGTACCAAGACTTCTTGCTGTCCTTGGAGGAGTAGGGCCTCCCCAGCCACCTTTCAGAGAGCTGTCAACCTCGTCATCCAGGGCTTGGAAAACACCTATGCCTATCTGGACGACATTGTAGTAGCATCCAACACCTGGAGCGAACACCTGCTCCAGCTACAACGATTGTTCTACAAGCTCCTGAAAGCCGGCCTCACCATCAATTTGGGCAAGTCCACCTTCGCGAAAGGTTAAGTGCGGTACCTGGGTCATGTTATAGGGAGTGGCAACCTGGCTCCGTTAAACATTCACATTCGAGCAATCCAACAGTATCCACAGCCTACTACCAGGAAGCAGCTCCTGCGCTTCCTTGGTCTTGCTTCCTATTACCGTAGGTTTGTGAAGAATTTTAGCACTGTTGCAACCCCATTAATCACCTTAACCAGTCCCAAGCAACGATATAATTGGACCAGAGAGCAAACCGTTGCATTCGAACAACTCAAATTCCTCCTCTGTTCTAATCCCATTCTCGCCTCACCAGATATCAAGAAGCCTTTCATCCTCCATGTCGACGCCAGTGGTATCGGCATCGGAAGTGTCTTAATGCAGCAGCGAGGCGAGGAGGTTCTACCTGTCAGCTACTACAGTTACAAGTTGAAGCCTCATCAGAAGAACTACAGTACTATAGAGAAGGAACTCCTGTCCATCGTCCTGAGCTTACAACACTTTGCACCATATCTGCACGGTGCTAGGTCCACTACCATCTATTCGGACCACAACCCTCTGAGATTTTTACATCAAGCCCAATTTAATAACCAACGTCTGCTGCGATGGGCTTTATATCTTCAAGGCTTCAACTTAAAGATCTGCTACATCAAGGGGCCTGATAACATCATCGCTGATGCCCTCTCCAGAGTGCATGAGGTAGAGGCAGCTCCACCTCCCACTCTACCTCCAGTGGACGTGATTCACCCGAAACGGCAGGCTTCGGGGGAGAGTTGTGACGATAATCTCTTATCAGAGATTTAGCCTGCTATTTCTGCGAATCACGCCTGTCCTCATCAATATACAAGATACGTTTTGTAGTGGCTAAACGTACATATGTTAGCCACACGTACCAGCAACTCCCTCCTTCCCCCCCACTGCGGCAAATGGACTGCGGGAAATGGTGGTCGGCAGTCTTCCAACTAGCAGGTGTCAGTGCTGGGCCACATATAATATATAAAAAAAGAAAAGGAAAAAAAGAGAAAAAAAAAGAATGACTGCGTGATTTGGTAATCTGTGGTAAGGTTGGAAAGACTAAAAGCGATAATAAAAATATGGATTTTAATAACAATAAAAACACAAATTGAAATAAATGCAAAATCTTGGCTTACTGGCAAAAATAATAAACAATATAAACATGAAAATAGATTACGTTAATGGGGAGGAGAATTGATATACAAAAGTAAGTAAAATATGAATGCTGGAATATATGCACTAACTATGAACCTCTATTTGACCACACAGAGTGAGTCAGTTAGGAGTTCACAGCTTGCGAGCACACAGTATTCTAAATGTGTGTATATAAATGGGGGCCTGTCCACGGAGCCACTATAAAATGGAGTTCTGTCCACGGAGTCACTATTAAATGGAGATCTGTCCACGGAGCTTCACTCAGGTATTGGTAATTGTGGTAAGCGCACTTGGCTCTTATTTCCCTTGCTTCCATTATTCACATTAATCATTCTTTATTTTATATGGTGCTGTGTATATTGTACATTACGGGAATAGCATATGGTGAGAGTGAGACAACTTTGGATTACGTGGTGACTGTAGGCCGCAGTCATACTCTTAATTGGTCGTCTCCCCCTTCCGTGTTATCCTCCGTGTTTAACATCTTTGTCCCCCAATATTTCTCACTTTTTGACAGATTATCACATAGGTACCCTGGTACTGTGGTCTGTCTCCGGGTCAATAGCACCCAAGTCCTGCAATCCGACTCTAGGAGGAAAAAGAGGGCTTTAGATCCTCTAGCACGAACTATTATTGGCGAATTGGGACCTCGCCGATAGTTCTCGTCACCAGTTGACACTCGCACCCCTACTCGTCGGTCAGACTGATGGTATTTACCCAAGGTAGGGAATTGGCGTTCTTTCTTTGAGCACAAAGTTCGCTAATTCTGTAAATACCATATTCAATTTCAGTGGGTACCATTGCTTATGTTCTATAGTGACTTGGCAAGGTATGACTACATTTTTTGGACTACCTCATTTATTTTGAAGCCATTTAGTGTTTCACTTGTATTTTAAAATTAATTTTCACTAATTAGTAGGATTTTCTTGCCTTTATCCTCCCATAGTGAGTACCAGGTACAAGATTTCCTGCGACCTTATTCATTTACCATCTTGAATTTACTTTAATTATTAATAATTCCCCACAGGATAGGTATCAGTTGCCACGTTTCCTGTTTCTGACACTCGCCATATTCTCACTATATTCTTCTCCTTTGTTTTGCTATATTTTCACCATGTTCCGCTTACAAGTTTTCAAAGCAGATCCAGAAAGTGAAATAGGGACCTTACGTCACGCTAAGAGGGTCGATTTGTTAACTCTTGCACATGAGTATCACTTAGAAGTTCCTGATGGAGCCAACAAATTTACCATTAATAATATGATACTGGATCACCTTGCTGAGGAAGATATTATAGATTCTTCTACCCATGAACAGCACATTATTTCAGATAAAGATGACTTGAGAGCGATGAAGCTCAAATTGGAACTTGCCAAGATCGAGCTACAGCAACAACAAGAAGCAGCTGCAATCAGAGAGCGTGAAGCTACCATTAGCAAAGAACAACAAGAAAGAGAAATCCGCCTCAAGGAGCGTGAGGCAGCCCTGGCCAAGGAAGCGGCTGCCATCCGGAAGGAAGAAAGTGAAAGGGAGGCCCTACTCCTCAAAGGACAGCAAGAACGCGAGTTGGCCTTATACAAACAGCGACTAGAGATACAACGGGGAACACGACCAACGACAGGCAGAAGCAGCTCTAAACTGTCGTGACCGAGAACTCACGAGGGACGCTGCACACCAAGCTCAACTCCAACAAGCGGCAGCTAGTCTTCCTCCCAGTTTCAATATCTCCCATGCAAGTAAGTTAATGCCCCCGTTCCTCGAAACGGAGGTTGATGTGTTCTTTACCACTTTTGAGACCCTTGCTGTTCAACTTAATTGGCCTGACGACCAATGGGCTACCCTTCTCAGAGTACATTTAACAGGTAGAGCAGCAGTCACACTCAGCACTTTGGCTTCGGAAAACGACTACACCACCCTGAAACAAGCTGTGTTGGACGCCTACCTTCTCTCCACCGAAAGCTATCGACGAAAGTTTCGTGACTACGTCAAGGCAAGTACCACCACCTTCTTAGAATTTGCTAACACCAAACGAAGATATTTCATGAAATGGCTGGAGGCAGCACATGTCTCTACTTTTTCAGAACTTGTCAACCTCATACTGGTTGAAGAATTTTTGAGACGTGTACCTCCTCCTGTCCGCCTATACTTAGCAGACAAGGAAGAGACGGAATTAGTGAAGTGTGCGAAGTCAGCTGACACTTACAGCCTCATCCACCGGCTGACTCCAGATCCTACCAGCAAGAAGTCTTGGTACAGTTACGAGAAAGCGAGCCCAGATCAAGGTACCTCTCAACTGTACTGCAGGTATTGTCGATTATATGGACACACCATTGACAAATGTGGTAAGTCCCAATCTAAAGGTAATGTCGAACCCCCTAAGTCTAAAACTACTCACCCTAAGTCCGGTAAGCCTGTAATGAATGTTGGTGTTCATGCTAATGATCTCTCTCTCTTTACCAAGCATCTCTATCCAGGAACTATCTCTACCCACGGTTCAGATTCAGAGGGACGTTTCGGACTTAAGATCCTAAGGGACACAGCGGCTCTACAATCGATCGTTTTGAAATCGGCTGTGCCCAACGTCGCCTACACAGGAGAGACTGTGTTCATCACTGACCTTACTGCTACAACTCCTTATCCACTTGCCCGAGTTTACCTGGATTGTCCCTTCGTGACCGGTGAAGTCCAAGTCGCCGTCAGGGAAAAGCCTTTTCCCATGCCTGGAGTGCAACTTCTCCTGGGCAACGACTTGGCAGAAGACCAACAACCAAACAACCTGATCGTCAAGGACATATCCAAGGTAAGCAACTCTGTGGTGGATAACCCGATTTTTGAACATTTCCCAGTAAAGGTTCAAGAGAGTGATGAAGGTTCTCCTCCTGTTATGGTGACCACCCGTGCTCAAGCTGCACGTCCACAGCCAGCCGACTCTACTGCTACCGCTGTCCCTCAGGACCCTTCGAAACTACCCCCTAACCTGACCGCGTGGAGTTCCGTAAGTTACAGAGAGATGATCTTACATTGACACCATTATTCTTTCAGGCTGAAACCCAATCCGACAGTGTTCCTGGGTTCTTTATGGAGAACGAAATACTCTATCGCAGGTATAGACCCAGTAAACTGAAGGACGAGGACGATTGGGCAAATGTTGAACAACTAGTGATTCCCACCAGCCTGCGGCCCACGATTCTACACCTGGCCCACGGCGCTTTGTCACACTATGGGTTCAACAAGACTTACCATGGAATTCGACAAGACTACTACTGGCCAGGTATGGTAAACGACGTCAAATCTCATGTCAAATTATGCCACGTGTGTCAGTTAGCCGGGAAACCGAACGTTTCCATTCCCAGAGCACCCCTGATACCCATCCAGGTGCCTGAGGAACCGTTCCACAAGCTCATTATCGACTGCGTTGGTCCTTTGCCTCGGACCAGTGCAGGCAACTCATATATCTTAACCATCCTGTGTCCTACCACCAGATTTCCGATAGCAGTTCCAGTAAAAATATTACAGCTGCTACAGTGGTGAAGAATCTACTGAAAATCTTCACCCAGTATGGATTTCCGAGGGAGATTCAGAGCGACTGTGGTACCAACTTCACCAGTGATCTCTTCAAACGGACTCTGGAGGAGTTCAACATCAAACAGGTACTGTCCAGCCCCTATCATCCTGCTTCACAGGGTTCTCTCGAGCGTAGTCATCAAACCATCAAGGCACTCTTAAAAAAGTTCTGTAATGAGACCTCAAAGGATTGGGATAGGCAAATTGATCTATTATGTGTATTTTCAGAAGTCTTCCCAACGAGTCACTAGGAGTATCTCCTTATGAGATGCTCTACGGACGTAAGTGCCGTACACCTCTCAAGGCTTTCAAGGATTCTCTACGTGATGACACCTTCAGTGAACATCAGAATGTGCCCCAGTATCTCCAAAATCTCCGACACNTTACCAATATACAAAAAGGGTGACAGACAAGAGGCACTGAACTACAGGCCAGTGTCCTAACTTGTAAACCATGCAAGGTGATGGAGAAGATTGTGAAAAAAACCTAGTAAACATATGGAGAGAAGAGACTTGTGACAACCCATCAACATGGGTTCAGGGAGGCTAAATCTTGCCTTACAGGCTTGATAGAATTCTACGATCAAGTGACAAAAATTAGCAAGAAAGAGAAGGGTGGGCGGACTGCATTTTTTGGACTGTCGGAAAGCCTTTGACACAGTACCCCATAAAAGGTTGATGCATAAGCTGGAGAAAACAGGCAGGAGTAACAGGTAGGGCGCTAGTGGATAAGGGAGTACCTAAGCAATAGGAAGCAGAGAGTTACAGTGAGGGTGAGACCTCAAACTGGCGTGAAGTCACCAGTGGAGTTCCACAGGGCTCTGTACTTGGACCTATCCTGTTTCTGATATACGTAAATGCTCTCCCAGAGGGTATAGACTCATTCCTCTCAATGTTTGCTGACGACGCCAAAATTATGAAAGGATTAAGACAGAGGAGGACAGCTTGAGGCTTCAAGAAGACCTGGACAGGCTGCAGGAATGGTCGAACAAATGGCTGTTAGAGTTTAACCCAAGCAAATGTAATGTAATGAAGATAGGGGTAGGAAGCAGGAGACCAGATACAAGGTATCATTTGGGAGATGAAATACTTCAAGAGTCAGAGAGAGAGAAAGACCTGGGGGTTGATATCACGCCAGACCTGTCCCCTGAAGCTCATATCAAGAGGATAACATCAGCAGCATATGCCAGGTTGGCTAACATAAGAACGGCCTTTAGAAACTTGTGTAAGGAATCTTTCAGAACATTATATACCACATATGTCAGACCAATCCTGGAGTATGCGGCTCCAGCATGGAGTCCATATCTAGTCAAGCATAAGACTAAACTGGAAAAGGTTCAAAGGTTTGCCACCAGACTAGTACCCGAGCTGAGAGGTATGAGCTACGAGGAGAGACTACAGGAATTAAACCTCACTTCGTTGGAAGACAGAAGAGTTAGGGGGGACATGATCACCACATTCAAGATTCTCAGGGGAATCGACAGGGTTGATAAAGACAGGCTGTTTAACACAAGGGGCACACGCACTAGGGGCCACAGGTGGAAACTGAGCGCCCAAATGAGCCACAGAGATATTAGAAAGAACTTTTTTAGTGTCAGAGTGGTTGACAAATGGAATGCATTAGGAAGCGATGTGGTGGAGGCTGACTCCATACACAGTTTCAAGTGTAGATATGATAGAGCCCAATAGGCTCAGGAAACTGTACACATGTTGATTGACGGTAGAGAGGCGGGACCAAAGAGCCAGAGCTCAACCCCCGCAAGCACAACCAGGTGAGTACAACTAGATGAGTACACACACACACACACACACACACACACACACACACACACATACACACAGGAGGTCTTCACAATAGAACAAGAAGAAGCCCCTGCACTAAATGAGGAGGAGGCAAACCAAGCAACCTTGGAAGAATTTGACCTCACCAGTGATGAGGTCAAAAGGTGTCTGCTGGAGCTGGATGTGACAAAGGCTGTTGAGCCTAACAGAATCTCACCATGGATACTAAAGGAAGGTGCTGAAGCACTAAGTGTGCCACTCTCTATGGTGTATAACAGGTCACTGGAAACAGGAGACTTACCAGAAAGTTGGAAGACAGCTAACGTAGTCCCAATATACAAGAAGGGTGACAGGCAAGAGGCACTGAACTTCAGGTCAGTTTCCATAACTTGTATACCATGCAAGGTAATGGAGAAGATCGTGAGGAAAAGGCTCGTAGAGCATCTGGATCGAAATAACTTTGTAACGCACCACCAACATGGGTTCAGGGATGGTAAATCGTGCCTCACAGGTTTCATAGAATTCTATCACCAGGCAACAAAAATTAGGCAGGAAAGAGAAGGGTTGGGCCGACTGCATTTTCCTGGACTGCCAGAAAGCCTTTGATACAGTACCCTATAAAAGGCTGTTAAAAAAGTTGGAGCAACAGGCAGGAGTAAAAGGGAAGGTGCTCCATTGGATAAGGGAATACTTAAGCAACAGGGAACAGCGAGTAACAGTAAGGTGGGAGACATCAAAGTGGCGAGATGTCACCAGCGGAGTCCCACAGGGCTCAGTACTTGGACCCATCCTGTTTCTAATATATGTAAACGATCTTCCGGAGGGTATAAACTCGTTCCACTCAATGTTTGCTGATGATGCAAAAATTATGAGAAGAATCAAGACGAATGAAGATAGACAGAGACTACAGAATGACCTGGACAAACTGGAGGAATGGCCTAGAAAATGGCTGTTAAATTCAACTCAGGAAAGTGAAAGGTAATGAAATTAGGCGAAGGGAGCAGGAGGCTGAACACAAGGTATCATCTGGGAGGTGAAATCCTGCAAGAGTCAAATAGAGAGAAAGATCTGGGGGTTGATATCACACTGAATCTGTCCCCAGAAGCCCACATCAAAAGAATATTATCAGCGGCATATGCTAGACTGGCCAACATAAGAACTGCCTTTAGAAACTTGTGTAAGGAATCGTTCAGGACCCAGTATACCACTTATGTAAGACCAACCCTGGAGTATGCAGCTCCAGCTTGGAGTCCATACCTAGTTAAACACAAGACAAAGTTAGAGAAGATTCAGCAGTATGCCACGAGGCTCGTCCCGGAACTGAGAGGAATGAGCTACGAGGAAAGGCTAAAGGACCTGAACCTCACATCCCTGGAAAACAGAAGAGTAAGGGGAGACATGATACCCACCTACAAAATTCTCAGGGGAATTGACAGGGTGGACAAAGACAAACTCTTCAGCACGGGTGGGACACGAACAAGGGAACACAGGTGGAAACTTAGTACCCAGATGAGCCACAGAGACGTTAGAAAGAATTTTTTCAGTGTCAGAGTAGTTAATAAATGGAAGTGATTTAGGAAGTGATGTGGTGTAGGCTGACTCCATACACAGTTTCAAATGTAGATATGATAGAGCCCAGTAGGCTCAGGAAACTGTACACCAGTTGATTGACAGATGAGAAGCGGGACCAAAGAGACAAAGCTCAACCCTCGCGAGTACAATTAGGTTAGTACACACACACGCAGCTTGCCACCAATATCAATGTAGCTCTTCCACGAACATGTTTCCCCACCATGGCCGCTCGCGGATGTGATTCAGTGCCAACTCTTACGAATCTATCGACATCATAAATCAGTTTACGGCCCAAAATTTCAATTTGTTGCCCAAGTGTAGATAAATTGCTTCCCCGGGAAATTATTTCCCTATTTACCCACCGGACGAATTATATATGATATTAAAATATTGGCGCTCAGGAATGCCAATAGTAATAAGTTGACGCATGAAAATATTTTACAATCGCGCTAATGTTGGCAGTAGTAATTGCATTCATATTGCAAATTTTAGTAAAAGTAGTACAAATAATAATACAAATAATAATTGTTCACGGAAAAATCACATTACCGAGATGTATCAATCAGAAAATCCTTATAGGTGTCACGAGGAGGATTAGAACCGATGCTCTGGGTAGTTCCAAGCACACGCCTAAGACCACCTACACCACGACATGGTCATAAGCATTGCAACCTGGGACTCAACTCAATCCTCTAGGGTTCCCGAGGCTTCCTCTTAAGCCTTACCAAGGTTTCACTCATGGATTCCTAAACTACAAGCAAGAACGCCTTGGCGTCGACTGTGACGCTCCTACTGGCTTTCTCAATAATAATAATAATATAAAAATTCTAACACAGTCAAATATTTTTAGTAATAACTCTAATAAAAATAGAAATTAATAAAAAAAACTGTATCAACAAAATAATATACTTCCATTATACCTAAACTATTCATAATAATTATAACAATGATGATACATACTACAGTAACGTTGTGTTTGAACGAAGGTGACAGAAGGACCCAGTTCATGTGTAAGTGTATTATAATAAACCAATTTTTTGGACGAAACCCACATCGTTTATCACGACGCTGTAAACAATATTCTGAACCAAAGATTCTAAGTGCTTGCACCCATAGACCTGACGGGGGGGGGGGGGGGGGTCATCATTAGACGTCGTTGTGATTATGCTCGTCCAGGGACTCTCTGGACGGTGGAGGACGGTATCGCTTCTCCATGCAGGTCCGCGTTCAAATACCCGACCGCATAAGTGGTTGGGCACCACATTCCTTCAACCGTTCCATCCCAAATTCTTATTCTGACCCCCTCCCCTACTTCATTCAGGAATGAGATCAGGAGGATCCTTCCTTCCCTCCCCTTGCAGGTACTCGCTGTGGAATGTCGAATGTTGTTATAGATTCAGCTACTCGGAACAAGTTCCAAGTAGTTGAAGTTCCAAGTTCCAAGTAGCTCGGAACAAGTTCCAAGTAGCACGGGCTATAGTGAGCCCGTAGCTTACCTGGCACAGTAGCAGGGCAAGTAACATGGGCTATGGTGAGCCCGTAGTGGACTTACCTGGCACAAGAGCGGTGCTGTGTGGGGGAATGTCGAAACTTGTGGTGAGTGCTTGAATGTCCTCCTGGTCTCAGGGGAGTGTGGGGTCAGAGTATCGTGGGAACATTATCCCAAATCTCAACACCGCAAGGTCTGGCATTATATGAATTAGTGATGTTAGTAAATTTAGCTTCTTTATAGCGAATCTGGCGCTTTAATCGGATCTTCTTTACTAAACACTCACACACACATCTTTGTGTTGTGATTTGTTGACCTTTACTGTTTCTGTAGAATCTATAATTACCCCTTCTAGTAGGCATCTCTCTTTGATATTTGAGCTGTGTCCACCAGATGCTTGTAATCTTTCAGACACATGTGTCCACCAGACATGTGTCCACCAGACATGTATGTCCACTTGACACATACTCCATCAAACGCATATCCACTAGCCACATGCATCCACCAGACACATGTGTCCACCAGACACATGTGTCCACCAGACACATATATGTCCATCAGTCACATATATGTCCATCAGATATACGTATCCACCTGATAGTTATGTCCACTAAACATGTGTCCACTATATACAAGATTCCACGAGACACATATATCCAGCTGACTGCACACACGCCTACCAGATACCTATCCACCATACACATGTATCCACCAGCTATGTATCTTCTTGAGGTTATCTTGAGAGGATTTCGGGGCTTTAGTGTCCCCGCGGCCCGGTCCTCGACCAGGCCTCCATCCCCAGGAAGCAGCCCGTGACAGCTGACTAACACCCAGGTACCTATTTTACTGCTAGGTAACAGGGGCATAGGGTGAAAGAAACTCTGCCCATTGTTTCTCACCAGCGCCTGGGATCGAACCCAGGACCACAGGATCACAAGTCCAGCGTGCTGTCCGCTCGGCCGACCGGCTCCCTAATCCTATCCACCAGAACAAGTCCAGCAGTCATATTTATCCACCAAGCATGTCCATCAAACATATGTGTGATCTAGACATGATCAACGGACACACGTGTCCACCAAAGATACTGTAGTCAGTAGGGGACAAAGTATACATGCGTCCACAAACATACTGTTGGCAGTAGGAGATAGTTGACTATTCAAAGCAGCGTGAGATGAGTTGATGGGTAGCTGGTGTGTGGTTAATGGAGGTGGGGGGGGGGTAAGAACTGTTAAACTGGGGTGGAAAACAGAGGGGAAAGAGGAAAATGGTTATGATGGATGGAAGCAGAGCCACGTTGAATTGAAATATGGATTGGAAAAGGGGCATCATGTGTGTGGGGAGAGAGAGGAAGAGTGCTCGGTGATGGGAAGGTGTGGGGAGAGAATGTAGTATGGGTTGAAAGTAGGTACTACAGATCAGGATGTTGTGTGGGAAGGGTGGAAGGGAAGGAGGAGGATCGTATGGGAGAAAATTGTAGTGTAGAGGAATGTTATTGTAATCTGGTCAAAGCTTATGAAGGCCGTAGGACATCTCTAACATAGAGGTATATCATGATGCCAAGCATGCGGGTCCTTGTATATGAGGAAAGGTATATAAGGAAACATATAAGGCCGCTGCCCGCAGGGAGGCAGAGGACAAGAGAGATACATGATCAAGGCCCTTAAGTCGACGACAAGCATCACACCAGAGTAGTCCATAGAGAGGAGAGAGACATGGGGGGAAGGCATTAATTTGGCAACATGGTGGTTGAGGAACTGGAATTGGATTCCTGGCTAAAAGATGCAAATGGGAAACACCAACTGGATCTGGGCTCTACTCTGATGTTATTTATGCAGTTTCTCCTAATGGGATAGTTTGTCCTAGTGTTTTTTAATGTGTATTGTGACGGTAACGAGTTGGAAATGGTGGTCGGCAGTCTTCCAACTAGCAGGTGTCAGTGCTGGGCCACATATAATATATAAAAAAAAGAAAAGGAAAAAAAAAGAGAAAAAAAAAGAATGACTGCGTGATTTGGTAATCTGTGGTAAGGTTGGAAAGACTAAAAGCAATAATAAAAAATATGGATTTTAATAACAATAAAAACACAAATTGAAATAAATGCAAAATCTTGGCTTACTGGCAAAAATAATAAACAATATAAACATGAAAATAGATTACGTTAATGGGGAGGAGAATTGATATACAAAAGGAAGTAAAATATGAATGCTGGAATATATGCACTAACTATGAACCTCTATTTGACCACAGAGTGAGTCACTTAGGAGTTCACAGCTTGCGAGCACACAATATTCTTGCTGGCAGAAACGCAAGGGACTCCAACAATAACTGGTGAGGTCTTGTGATTGGCGGGGAGCCGGAGTGGAGTGTTGGTTGGCGGCCATGAGGAAGCTGGATGGCCGCAGTCGCTCGTTAGGCCGTTGAAGGGTTCGGCGCGTCGACCAGGTGCAGCAGTGGGGGGAAGGAGGGAGTTGCTGGTACGTGTGGCTAACATATACGTTTAGCCACTACAAAACGTATCTTGTAGATTGATGAGGACAGGCGTGATTCGCAGAAATAGCAGGCTAAATCTCTGATAAGAGATTATCGTCACAACTCTCCCCGAAGCCTGCCGTTTCGGGTGAATCACGTCCACTGGAGGTAGAGTGGGAGGTGGAGCTGCCTCTACCTCATGCACTCTGGAGAGGGCATCAGCGATGATGTTATCAGGCCCCTTGATGTAGCAGATCTTTAAGTTGAAGCCTTGAAGATATAAAGCCCATCGCAGCAGACGTTGGTTATTAAATGGGCTTGATGTAAAAATCTCAGAGGGTTGTGGTCCGAATAGATGGTAGTGGACCTAGCACCGTGCAGATATGGTGCAAAGTGTTGTAAGCTCAGGACGATGGACAGGAGTTCCTTCTCTATAGTACTGTAGTTCTTTGATGAGGCTTCAACTTGCAACTGTAGTAGCTGACAGGTAGAACCTCCTCGCCTCGCTGCTGCATTAAGACACTTCCGATGCCGGTACCACTGGCGTCGACATGGAGGATGAAAGGCTTCTTGATATCTGGTGAGGCGAGAATGGGATTAGAACAGAGGAGGAATTTGAGTTGTTCGAATGCAACGGTTTGCTCTCTGGTCCAATTATACCGTTGCTTGGGACTGGTTAAGGTGATTAATGGGGTTGCAACAGTGCTAAAATTCTTCACAAACCTACGGTAATAGGAAGCAAGACCAAGGAAGCGCAGGAGCTGCTTCCTGGTAGTAGGCTGTGGATACTGTTGGATTGCTCGAATGTGAATGTTTAACGGAGCCAGGTTGCCACTCCCTATAACATGACCCAGGTACCGCACTTTACCTTTCGCGAAGGTGGACTTGCCCAAATTGATGGTGAGGCCGGCTTTCAGGAGCTTGTAGAACAATCGTTGTAGCTGGAGCAGGTGTTCGCTCCAGGTGTTGGATGCTACTACAATGTCGTCCAGATAGGCATAGGTGTTTTCCAAGCCCTGGATGACGCGGTTGACAGCTCTCTGAAAGGTGGCTGGGGCATTGCAGAGTCCAAAGGGAAGGCGATGGTACCTGTAGAGACCAAAGGGGGTTATAAAGGCGGACAGTACCTTAGCTCGCTCCGTTAAACTCACCTGGTAGTAGCCCTTTAGTAGGTCTACCTGAGACAGGTAGCGGGCATTACCAATGGCATCCAAAATGTCGTCTACTCTGGGTATTGGGTAGGCGTCCTTCACTGTGACCTGGTTCAACTTCCTATAATCCGTACACAGACGGATTTTGCCGTGAGGTTTGGGTACCAGGATGCATGGTGAGGCCCAGGGGGACTCACAGGGGGTAGCCAGTCCATGGTCCAAGAGATACTGTACCTCAGCCCGCATGACTTCCGTTTTGCTCGGGCTGATTCGGTAGAATGGTTGGCGAATCGGCTGGGTGTCAGGTAGCAGTTGATGTCGTGCGAGTTACAGTACACTCTTGGGGGTCATCTCGAAACAACTCTTGATATTCTCTGACG
Source organism: Procambarus virginalis (assembly GCA_020271785.1). Lineage (NCBI taxonomy): Eukaryota > Metazoa > Arthropoda > Malacostraca > Decapoda > Cambaridae > Procambarus > Procambarus virginalis. The sequence continues at coordinate 15,747 of WNGS01007061.1, forward strand.
AGTTTGATTAGTGGAGCACTATTATCGTCCTGAAATGATGTTGAAGGTTAGTAAGGATTTCCGAGTTAGAGAGCGCTGTCCAGTGTCAGTGCTCTCGGAAGGAGAAGCAGGGAAGGTCTCACTGTGGCTGTATGGACCTGTAAATGAGGTGAAATTGGTTAACACAGGGAGGAACCCCATGGTAGGGCTTGAGTAAATTAATGTGGCACAGCTGGGTCTTCCGCCGCCTATCGGGTGTCTCGAGAACGTAGTTGAAGTTGTTCCGGCACTCCTTAACACGGTAGGGTCCTGAGAACCTGCTGTAAAGGAGAACCTGGGATAGGGAAATAGGCAAGCACTAAGTCTCCTGGTGTAAACTCCTTACTTACAGTGCCGGTCGTAACGAGTCTTCATCCTCTCCTGGGCTCTCTGTAGGTTGTTGCTGGCAAAGGAATGGACCCTCTCTAGAATGTGTCGGAATTTTGGAGATACTGGGGCACACTCTGATGCTCACTGAAGGTGTCATCACGTAGAGAATCCTTGAAAGCCTTGAGAGGGTGTACGGCACTTACGTCCGTAGAGCATCCATAAGGAGATACTCCTAGTGACTCGTGGGAAGACTTCTGAAAATACACATGATTAGATCAATTGCCTATCCCAATCCTTTGAGGTCTCATTACAGAACTTTTTTAAGAGTGCTTGAGTTTGATGACTACGCTCGAGAGAACCCGTGAAGCAGGATGATAGGGGCTGGACAGTACCTGTTGATGTTGAACTCCTCCAGAGTCCGTTTGAAGAGATCACTGGTGAAGTTGGTACCACAGTCGCTCTGAATCTCCCTCGGAAATCCATACTGGGTGAAGATTTTCAGTAGATTCTTCACC
>WNGS01007061.1:25732-40110 GCA_020271785.1 Procambarus virginalis
GCTCTTGTTCTTCCTTCTGATTGCAGCGCTGCCTGTTGTGCTCCCCGCTCGATCTTGGCAAGTTCTAATTTGAGCTTCATCGCTCTCAAGTCATCCTTATCTGAAATAAGTATTGTTCATGAGTATCAGAATCTATCTTTCCCTTCCTCCAAAAGATGATCTAAAATTATATTATTTACGGTATATTTGTGGGCCAGGTGGAACTTCATATTGATACTCGTGTGCAAGAGTGATCAATTCGACCCTTCTAGCGTGACGCAATTTCTCTATTTCACCTTCTGGATTTGCCTTGAAAGCTGGTAGGCGAAACATTGTGAAAATATAGCAAATAAAGGAGACACGAATATACAGTGAGAATATGGTGAATGTCAGAAACAGGAAACGTGGCAACTGATACCTATCCTTTGGGGAATTATTAATAATAAAGTTTAATTCAAGATGGTAATGAATAAGGTCGCAGGAAATCTTGTACCTGGTACTCACTGGGGAGGATAAAGGCAAGAAAATCCTACTAATTTGTGAAAACTGAGTTTAAAAGACAAGTGAAACACTAAATGGCTTCAAAATAAATGAGGTAGTCCAAAAAATGTAGTCATACCTTGCCAAGTCACTATAGAACATAAGCAAAGGTACCCACTGAAATTGAATATGGTATTTACAGAATTAGCGAACTTTGTGCTCAAAAGAAAGAACGCCAATTCCCTACCTTGGGTAAATACCATCAGTCTGGACGACGAGTAGGGGTGCGAGTGTCAACTGGTGACGAGAAACTATCGGCGAGGTCCCAACTCGCCAATAATAGTTCGTGCTAGAGGATCTATAGTCCCTTTTTCCTCCTAGAGTCGGATTGCAGAACTTAGGTGCTATTGACCCGGAGACAGACCACAGTACCAGGGTACCTATGTGATAATCTGTCAAAAATGTGAGAAATATCTGGGGACAAAAGATGTTAAACACGGATAATAACACGGAAGGGGGAGACGACCAATTAAGAGTATGACTGCGGCCTACAGTCACCACGTAATCCAAAGTTGTCTCACACTCACCATATGCTACTCCAGTAATGCACAATATACACAGCACCATATAAAATAAAAAATGATTAATGTAAATAATGAAAGCAAGGGAAATGAAAGCCAAGTACGCTTACCACAATTACCAATACCTGAGTGAAGCTCCGTGGACAGGCCCCCAATTATATGTGACGGTAACGTGTTGGAAATGGTGGTCGGCAGTCTTCCAAATAGCAGATGTCAATGCTGGGCCACATACATTTAAGTTATAAAAAAAAAGGAAAAAAAAGAGTGATGCTTGTCTGATAATCTGTGGTAAGGTAAGATACACGAAAACACAAAATATAAAAAAAAAATATGCCTTACTAATCTAGAAAACAAAATAAAATAAAGACAATTCCTTGGCATTTAAAATAATGTAAATGAAAAAACATAAAATAATATAAACGAATTGAAAAGGGGGAATGGTTACTTAACAAAGATAAATGGTGCTGGGAATATATGCGCTAGCTATAAACCTCTTATTTGATCACACGAGGTGGGTCAAATTAGGTGTTCATAGCAGGAGCACAAGATATATCTGGCTGGCAGAGCTGCAAGGGACTCCAACAATGACTGGCGATGATTGTGATTGGCGTGGAGCGGGAGTGGTGTGTTGGTTGGCGGCCAATGAGAACGCAGGACGGCCGCAAGTCGCTAGTTTGGCTGGGAGCAGCAGTTGGCAGGTCGACCAGGTGTGCAGCAGGTGCTGGAGAGGGGGGGGGAGGGGGGAGTTGCAGGTGCGTGTGGCTGTCTTGATATATACGTTAAGCCACTATAAAACGTATCTTGCATATTGTTGAGAACGGGATGAAGTAAGGAAATAGCAGGCTCAATCTCTGGGAAAGAGATTATGTCACAATATATATATATAATATATATATAACATATATATATATTTTCCATATATATTATAATTATATATATATATTATATATATATATATATATATATATATATATATATATATATGACTTATAACTAATGTAGAATATGACCGAACCTAACCAACTCTACCTAACCTAACCTAACCTATTGTAACCTAATCTAAACTAACATGACTAAGGTAATAATTGACCCACCATATACCGCAGGTATGTTGATGACATTTTTACACGGATACCTGATCCGAGATGATTGCAGCAGCTGAAGGAGCCATTTGAGCAGAATTCTGGGTTGAGTTTCACGTACGAGATGGAGAATAATGGGAAGCTGCCTTTTCTGGATGTAATTCATGGAAAGGAGCGGAGCCTTCCATACTGCAGTGTACACCAAGGAAACAAACATAGGAATGTGCCTCAATGCCAATAGGGACTGCCCAGACAGGTACAAGAGGAGTGTTGTAAACGCTTACGTCGACCGTGCTCTCAGCCACAGCTCAGGATGGAAAGAATTCGATGAAGAACTCTATAGAGTAATGCAGGTCCTAATCAACAACGGCTTCTCTCTAACGGTTTCGTTGAAGATATCATAAAAAGAGGTGGAACGCAATGCAATTTCTGAAGAGTCAACCAACACAACACTTGCATCACCAATCAGACTAATTTACAGGAACTTCTTTTCAACGGCTCATAAAACGGAGGAAAGGGTCCTGAAAGATATTGTTGATAGGAACGTCATCCCTACAGACAAAAATCAGAAAATACAATTGATAATTTATTATAAAACCAAAAAACGGCCAACCTACTCATGAAATACTCCCCAGACACAAAGCACAACGCTTTGAAGGAGACCAACATCGTCTATGTCTTTAAAAGCCCACATGGGGACTGTAAGTCCCAAAGAACTCAGTAAATAGGCAAGACAACAACGTCTCTTTCCAAGCGACTAACAGTGCATAAGCAATACATAAACAGGGCACCATCAACGAACATATAATCTCTTCTCACAACCAGACCATCACCAGAGAAATCTTAACGAACAACACAGAAATCATCGATAGGTACAGCAATAACAGGCGGCTCGACATCAGCGAGGCACAACACATCAAAAAGTCAACACCAGCAATCAACAGCCAGTTAATGCACAACTATATTCTACCCACTTCAATGCATCGTGTGGGCCAATAGGCCCTCTGCAGTTACTTCCATTCTCATCTACCCACCTCACCCAATACCCAACTCACCCAATACCACCCCCACCCAAACCAATAAAAAGCGAGGGATATGTCAAATGTTTTCTAGTTTCAGCCCCGCTCTTGTGCCAGGTAAGTCCATCACGGGCTCACCATAGCCCGTGCTACTTGGAACTTTTAGTTCCCAGTAGCTGAATCTTAAACAACAACAACGTCAAATGTTTCATACACAGTTCATCGAGTGTATCATAAATGTTGTTCATAAGTGTAGTGTTATTTGTAAAGAAGTCTTTGAGTATGTAAGAAGCCTTACAATTACCATCAGAGTGCCGGCGGGATGATGGGGAATTAGCCTCGGCTACCATCATCTTTTGTCCAGTCGTGATGGTCGAGTGGTTAAGGGATCCTGTAAATCAGTTGGAGAGTGCTTCTAGCAGTATGGGTTCGAGTCACTTCTGGGGAGTGAGTTTTCAGTTGCATATATGCCTGGTGACCGGTCAAGCTTGTTCTCATTAGTGTTCCTCACGTGTGTCTCAAAGAATGAGGTGATTTGATAAAATACAATGCCCAAAATTAGCATCAGAGTGCCGCCTGGAGGATGGGAATTAGGCTCGGCTACCATTCTCTTTTGTCCGGTCGCATTGGTCGAGTGGTTAAGGGATCCTGTACATCAGTTGCAGAGTGCTTCTGGCAGTAAGGGTTCGAGTCACTTCTGGGGTGTGAGTTTTCAGTTGCATATATTCCTGGAGACCGTTCAGGCTTGTTCGCATTTGTGTTCCTCATCTGTGCCCCTAAAAATAAGGTGATTTGATAAAATACCATGCCCAAGATTACTACCAGAGTGCCGGCGGGAGGATGGAAATTAGCCTCGGCTACCATCCTCTTTTGTCTGATCGTGATGGTCGAGTGGTAAGGTACCCTGTACATCAGTTGCAGAGTGCTTCTGGCAGCATGGGTTCGAGTCACTTCTGGGGTGTGTGTTTTCAGTTGCATATATGCCTTGGAGACCGTTCAGGCTTGTTCGCATTTGTGTTCTGCACGTGTGCCCCAAAGAATGAGGTGATTTGATAAATACCATGCCCAAGATTACCATCAGTGTGCCGGCGGGAGGATGGGAATTAGCCTCGGCTACGATCCTCTTTTGTCCAGTCGTGATGGTCGAGTGGTTAAGGGATCCTGTACATCAGTTGGAGAGTGCTTATGGCTGTATGGGTTCGAGTCACTTCTGGGGGTGTGAGTTTTCAGTTGCGTATATGCCTGGAGACCGTTCAGGCTTGTACGCATTTGTGTTCCTCACGTGTGCCTCAAAGAATGAGGTGAATTGATAAAATACCATGCCCAAGACTACCATCAGAGTGCCGGCAGGAGGATGGGAATTAGCCTCGGCTACCATCCTTATTTGTCCAGTCGTGATGGTCGTGTGGTTAAGGTACCCTGTACATCAGTTGCAGAGTGCTTCTGGCAGCATGGGTTCGAGTCACTTCTGGGGTGTGTGTTTTCAGTTGCATATATGCCTTGGAGACCGTTCAGGCTTGTTCGCATTTGTGTTCTGCACGTGTGCCCCAAAGAATGAAGGGATTTGATAAAATACCATGCCCAAGATTACCATCAGAGTGCCGGTGGGAGAATGGGAATTAGCCTCGTCTACCATCCTCTTTTGTTCAGTCGTTATGGTCGAGTGGTTAAGGGATCCTTTACATCACTTGTCGAGTGCTTCTGGCAGTATGGGTACGAGTCACTTCTGGGGTGTGAGTTTTCAGTTGCATATTTGCCTGGAGACCGTTCAGGCTTGTTCGCATTTGTGTTCCTCACGTTTGCCCCAAAGAATGTGGTGATTTGATAAAAATGTTCCATGCCCAAGACTACCATCAGAGTGCCGGCGGGAGTATGGAAATTAGCTTCGGCCACCATCCTCTTTTGTCCGTCGTGATGGTCGAGTGGTTAAGGTATCCTGTACATCAGTTGCAGAGTGCTTCTGGCAGTATGCGTTCGAATCACTTCTGGGGTGTGAGTTTTCAGAGGCATATGCCTGGTGACCGTTCAGGCTGTTCGCATTTGTGTTCCTCACGTGTACCCCAAAGTATGAGGTGATTTGATAAAAAACCATGCCCAAGATAACCATCAGAGTGCCGGCGGGAGGATGGGAATTAGCCTTGGCTACAATCCTATTTTGTCCGGTCGAGTGGTTAAGGGATCCTGTACATCAGTTGCAGAGTGCTTCTGGCAGCATGGGTTTGAGTCACTTCTGGGGTGTGAGTTTTCAGTTGCATATATGCCTGGAGACCGTTCAGGCTTGTACGCATTTGTGTTCCTCACGTGTGCCCCAAAGAATGAAGTGATTTGATAAAATACAATAGTGGGGTGAAAAACAAACTTTCAACAAAACACAGAACACGAAACAATGGGTATAGATTTGTAACTGCAGAAGGCCTATTGGCCCATATTTCTTGATGCTTCTATATTGGAGCGGAGTCTTGAAGTGGGTTGAATATAGTTGTGCGTTAATTGGCTGTTGATTGCTGGTGTTGACTTCTTGATGTGTAGTGCCTCGCAGATGTCAAGCCGCCTGCTGTCGCTGTATCTATCAATGATTTCTGTGTTGTTTGCTAAGATTTCTCTGGTGATGGTTTGGTTGTGGGAAGAGATTATATGGTCCTTAATGGAGCCCTGTTGCTTATGCACCGTTAAACGCCTGGAAAGAGATGTTGTTGTCTTGCCTTATACTGAGTTTTTTGAGGCTTACAATCCCCAAGAGGGCATTTGAAGGCATAGACGACGTTGGTCTCTTTTAGAGTGTTCTGCTCCATGTCTGGAGAGTTTCTCATGAGTAGGCTGGCCGTTTTCTTGGTTTTTAGTAAATCGTCAGTTGTATCTTCTGATTTTTGTCTGTAGGGATAACATTTCTATTAACAATATCTTTCAGGACCCTTTCCTCCGTTTTATGAGCTGTGGAAAAGAAGTTCTGTAAAATAGTCAAATAGGGGGTATAGGTGTTGTATTAGTTGTCTCTTCAGAGGGACAGAGGGTTGCCTATATATATACATATATATATATATATATATATATATATATATATATATATATATATATATATATATATATATATATATATATATATATATATATATATATATATATATATATATGAAGGCACAAAAGAAGGTCACCACCAAAGACACCTTACAAGCAGAACTTATTGCAGAAGGAGGAAAGATTCGAGGCAACTACAGAAGCACCATACTGTCCCCCGAGCTCAAAGCGGCAGCCTTTGTGAGAACAAGGAGATAGTCGTCAGGAGAGGTGACAAGTCGCCAATATATGTCATTCTTAAAAAAGACGAATATCTGGCGAAAATGAACCTCATACTCTCCGACCAAAATAAATTCCAAAGGGTAACGAAGGACACTACAGCCGAATTGAGAACAAAGGTAAACAGATTGGTCGAAACTGTGAACGCCAAGAAATCTGGACTCCACCTGCCAAAGGTTATTGGGGAATACAAACCTGGGTATGCCTATGGAAATGTCAAGACCCACAAGCCTGGAAACCCATTTCGGCCAATCATCAGCCAGATACCCACACCCAGGGGTATCGGTTGATAGCTGTGGTGGCTGTGTACACGGTTCCAGGTTTGGGACGGTGAGCCGTGGGGTGAGGTTATATTACTAATACATAGTTACTTTATGTTGTGAGGAAATCGCTTTGTTGAATGTATTCTTGTGTGACAAATGCATATAAATTTGTGTCGTTGTACTAGGCTGTTTTCCTTACTCGTTGACTTTCCCCTAGGCTCAAGAAAAATCATTTTTTTCGATCAGGTTCATAGGGTCGGGCAGTTCAATTCAGGTCAGGGTTTTCAATCAGGTTCATATTGTTGCAAGCATAGAACGATGGAGAGTAGCTCCTTGTCTATAGTGCTGTAGTTTAGTTGGTGATGCTTCAGCTTTTTGCTGTAGTAGATGACTGGTAGGACCGGTACCTCCTAATACCAATGCTGCTGGCATCGACATTAAGGATGAAGGGCTGTTTCACATCTGGTGAGGCGAGAATGGAATTATTACACAGAAAGGTTTTCAATTGTTTGAAGGCAATGGATTGGGAGGTAGTTCAAAAGTATTACCTTTTAAAGCTGGTTTGGTTGATTAAAAGTGTGGAATCTGTACTAATTTTTTTTTGCAAATTCTACGTTAAAATGAGGCCAATCTTATGAATCTCAAATGTTGTTTAAGAGAAGTAGGCTGTGGATATTGTTGGAGGGCTTGAAGGTGAATATCTAGAGCTGCTATGCTTCTATTTCCTATGACATGACCAAAAAATCTCACTCCACCTTTGGCAAAGGTGGACTTGCCCCTATTTAAAGTTAAGACCCTCCGTAGGCGTAGGTATCGTCAAGGTCTTGGATGACGATATTGACAGCTCACTGGAAGGTAGCTGGGGCATTACAGAGTCCAAAAGGTAAGCGAATTTAAAGAGTCCAAAAGGAGAAGTGAGAGCAGAGATGTTATTAGCACGCTCAGTAAGATTAATTTGGTAATAGCCCATTTAGAGGTCCATTTGAGACATGAATTTAGCGATACTGATGGCATCTAAGATGTCGTCGACGCGAGGCAAGGGATAAGAATCCTTAACTGTGACAGAGCTTATCTTTCGGTAATCAGTGCACAATCTTTCCTTGCCATGATGTGCGGGTACCAGTATACAAGGTGAGGCCCAAGGGGACTCACAGGGTGTAGCTAGTCCATCGCTGAAGAGGTACTGTACTTCGACTGAAATGACTTCTCTCTTCTGTAGACTGATGAGGCAGTAAGGCTGATGGATGGGCATCGTATCTGGGAGCAGCTTGATATCATGTTGCACTAAAGTACATTCGAGAAGATGTCTTGAAACAGTTTTTATGTGTAGAGATTAGTTTGATCATAGGAGCACTGTTATCAGAATGTTGTAGGTATTTAGGGAGATCCTTTAAGATTTCAAAATTAGAGGTCATTAACTTAGTATTATCACACTCAGGTAGAGATGTAGCATCATATGTGTCACTGTTGGAATATCTCTCCGTAAAAGCGTATATAGACAACGATACTGGTGGTGGATTACTTTGATATGCTTTAAGTAGGTTGACGTGGTAGAGTTGTGTCTTGCGACACCGACCAAGAGTTTTTTAGAATGTAGTTGATGTTGTTCTTGCATTCGTTGATGCGATAAGGTCCTGAAAATTTACTTTGAAATGGAGAGCTTGGGATAGGAAAATATGCCAGTACGAAGTCTCCTACAATAAACTTTCTTACTTTAGTGTTCTTGTCAAAGTGTGTTTTCATCTTACGTTGAGAGGTCATAAATTAACACTAGAAAACTTATGCACTTGTTCAAGTTTATGTCTCAAGTTTTTAAGAAACTGAGACATATTAAGTGAATGACTGAAGGTGTTTGACGTTAAGGAATCTTTAAAGGCTTTAAGAGGACCACGGCACTTACGAACGTAGAGCATCTCATAAGGCGATACTCCAAGAGACTCACTAGGAAGACTTCTGAAAATGCACATCTAATCTAAGATCTAAGATTAGATCTGAGGAGATCTACTTGATTATCCTAATCTTTCTCAGTATCGATACAAAATATATTTAACAGTGATTTGATGGTTTGATGACTACGTTCTAGAGATCCCTGTGAAGCAGGATGATATAGGCTAGACAAGACTTATGTAATGTTAAGATTCCTGAAGGGTTTTCTTAAACAACTCAATGGTGAAATTAGTTCCACATTTAATTTGTATCTCCTTCGGGAATCCATACTGAGTAAAGATCTTCAACAGATGCTTGACAACTTTAGCAGCCGTAATGTTCTTGACGGGAATTGCTAGTGGGAACTTGGTGGTTAGACACATAATGGTGATTATGTACATGTTGCCTGACCTGGTTCTTGGTTAGTGCCCGACCCAAGTCGATGATGAGCTTAGAAAAAGGTTCTGAAGGTACAGGAATAGGGATAAGTGGTGCCTTTGGAATATTTGGTTTACCTGCCACTTGACATATGTGGCAAGTATTAACAAAAATCTTTACATCTCGTGCCAAGCCTGGCCAGAAATAGTCTTGGAGAAGAGCATTATATGTTTTATTGATGACGTAATGAGACTTCGGGCCATGAGCTAAAGATATAATGTCTCGTCTTAAAGATGTTGGAACTACTGATTCACATTAGCCCAGTCATCCTCTGTCTTGAGTTTACTGGGTCTGAATTTATGGTCCAATAGTTGGTTATCATTAATATAAAAACCTGGGATGGAATCGGTCTTAATCTAAGCTTGGAAGAACAAAAGAGTTAATGGAATGTCAGATTGTTGAAACTTAAGGAACTCCAACAGGTTGTCAAATAAAGCAAGATCAGTAACTGGCACATTTATATGTAATAAAGGATTAAAAGGTTGAGGTTTAGGCTTAGGCGATTCAGTTTTCGTCGTTCTGCAACGGGGATTTGGACATTTATCAATAAGGTGTCCATACGTTATACAGTATCTGTAGTAAAGTGCATAGTTAATATCTTTACGATTTAATTTAGAGGAACACTACTTGACCAAGAAGGTTTACTGGAATATAAATTAAAAGATTTATGGTTTAGACTGTATCAGCTAACTGGTTACATTTACTGAGGTTCGTCTCTCCCTTATCTGCAAGATAGAGGCATATGGGGTTTGGGATACATCGCATGAATTCTACTATTAATATAAGATTGATCAGTTCACTAAAGGTGGTGATCTCGGCTGATTCTAAACACTTCATAAAATACCGGGTCTTATACTGCACATATTTCCCGTAAGTTTGTAAATGAGTTTTGCCATTTGTCTGGACATAGCAGTAGAACATTAACTCAGTAGTTTATTACAATTATCAATTATTTGATTGATAGGCTACGTACATAACCCCTACTGCAAACTTGTGTACAGGTAAACCCTTAGCAGGATAACTTTTAAATATGCAGTCCACTTAGAATTAATAATTATAAATTAAAGTAAGTTCAATAAATAAATAATGTAACATGTGTATTAATTAACAAACAAAATCTTGTTGCGGAAAACCCCACACAGAGAACTATGAATTTTCAGATTTCTTGCTGTAAATTTTTTTATTAATATTTCGAATTAGTTGGAGTTCGATTTCATGCCATAATTCTTTATGAATAGATTATATCTGATTTGATAAATTTGCTCTCGTAAGAAAGAGTGTATAATATCACCGTCTTGAATTGTGGCGAATATTTATGTAGCTCCTTTCTCTTTGCTGTGATAAGATCATAAAGAACAGAGTAAACAGCAGATGGCCTTCTGGCCCACGAAGGGAACTTTTAATTACCAATCAAACTTGTGTATCAATGTCTAACCTACGCTGGCAACAATATGGCGACCCCACGTCTTTTATGTTAGTTATTTGGTCCATAAATTAACAACGTTTTTATCAAACAAATATTTTCGCAAGTCTTTCTGAATTTAAATTTATCTAATTGATCTCATATATTTCGTTTTCTATTTTTCGTAGCTGTTTTGAACACCCTGTTAATATTCCCTTTTTTGTTACTCCATTTTTGTTTTTAAAATGTGTCTGAAGTCGTTACGCTTTCTTTTTCTGGAGAGCGTAAGTTCCGGTTTATTTTTTTAATTAAAGTTGGTTTCTAATTCCTGGAATTAAGTTTGTCATCATTCTCTGTTCCCCAGGTATGGTGAGTTAGCACACACCTACTGACGGAGGCAAAGGGTATGGCGTGCCCAGCCTCGCCACAAGCCCCTGGAAGACTGGGGGGGTCATAAGCTGTGAGCCGCGTCTTTTGCTGGGTTTGTCAAATGATAATTAGTCACGTATTGCTTTAATAAGAAGTGGATGCGTTATCTTTGCTCACTGATTAACATTTACTTGTTAATGGTTTTATTCAGCTGAAATAAACACTTGTGAGGGGAGGGGAGAGGGGGGAATGTTTGTTTACATGGATAAAGTTCTTTTTTCACTGTGATGGTGTTTGGACGGGTCGAAAGGCGACTTTGGTTAATGGAATTACTTTATGATATGTATAATCGCTTGTTGACAGGGTATATACACTGGAGAAACCAAGATGTGTGGTCAGGGTTATTATTTCGGATAACATGATTCTGTTATTTTTTTTTCTCAGAAGAATTCTTAGGGGAAGGGACAAGGTAAACAAAGACAAACTATTTAAATGGGTGGAACACGAACAAGGGGACACAAGTGGAAACTTAGTGCCCAAATGAGCCAGTGGGACATTAGATTTTTTCTGTGTAAGAGTACTTAACAAATGGAATACATTAAGCAGTGATGTGGTAGAGGCAGACTCCATACACAGTTTCATATGTAGATATGAGAGCCCAATAGGCTCCATAATCTGAACACCAGTTGATTGAAAGTCGAGAGGTGGGACCAAAGAGCCAAACCTCAACCCCCGCAACCCCAACTAGGTGAGTACAACTAGGTGAGCACACACACACGCACACACACACACACACACACACACACACACACACACACACACACACACACACACACACACACACACACACACACACACACACATACACACACACACACACACACACACACATACACACAAACACAAACACAACTTGTATACCATTCAAGGTGATGGAGAAGATTGTGAGAAAAAACCTAGTAACACATCTGGAGAGAAGAGACTTCGTGACAACCCATCAACATGGGTTCAGGGAGGGTAAATCTTGCCTTACAGGCTTGATAGAATTCTACGATCAGGTGACAAAGATTAAGCAAGAAAGAGAAAGATGGGCGGACTGCATTTTTTTTTGGACTGTCGGAAAGCCTTTGACACAGTACTCCATAAAAGGTTGATGCATAAGCTGGAGAAACAGGCAGGAGTAACTGGTAGGGGCTCCAGTGGATAAGGGAGTACCTAAGCAATAGGACAGAGAGTTACAGTGAGGGGTGAGACCTCAGACTGGCGTGAAGTCACCAGTGGAGTCCCACAGGGCTCTGTACTTGGACCTATCCTGTTTCTGATATACGTAAATGATCTCCCAAGGGTATAGACTCATTCCTCTCAATGTTTGCTGACGACGCCAAAATTATGAGAAGGATTAAGACAGAGGAGGACAGCTTGAGACTTCAAGAAGACCTGGACAAGCTGCAGGAATGGTCGAACAAATGGCTGTTAGAGTTTACCCAAGCAAATGTAATGTAATGAAGATAGGGTAGGAAGCAGGAGACCAGATACAAGGTATCATTTGGGAGATGAAATACTTCAAGAGTCAGAGAGAGAGAGAAAGACCTGGGGTTGATATCACGCCAGACCTGTCCCCTGAAGCTCATATCAAGAGGATAACATCAGCAGCATATGCCAGGTTGGCTAACATAAGAACGGCCTTTAGAAACTTGTGTAAGGAATCTTTCAGAACATTATATACCACATATGTCAGACCAATCCTGGAGTATGCGGCTCCAGCATGGAGTCCCTATCTAGTCAAGCATAAGACTAAACTGGAAAAGGTTCAAAGGTTTGCCACCAGACTAGTACCCGAGCTGAGAGGTATGAGCTACGAGGAGCGACTACGGAATTAAACCTCACTTCGTTGGAAGACAGAAGAGTTAGGGGGGACATGATCACCACATTCAAGATTCTCAAGGGAATCGACAGGGTTGATAAAGACAGGCTATTTAACACAAGGGCACACGCACTAGGCCACAGGTGGAAACTGAGTGCCCAAATGAGCCACAGAGATATTAGAAAGAACACTTTTAGTGTCAGAGTGGTTGACAAATGGAATGCATTAGGAAGTAATGTGGTGGAGGCTGACTCCATACACAGTTTCAAGTGTAGATATGATAGAGCCCATTAGGCTCAGGAACTGTACACGTTGATTGACGGTTGAGAGGCGGGACCAAAGAGCCAGAGCTCAACCCCCGCAAGCACAACTAGGTGAGTACAACTACGTGAGTACACACACAACACAACAACACACACACCACACCACACACACAAACACACACACACACACACACACACACACACACACACACACACACACACACACACTGAAGAAACACATAGGAAACTGTAGAAGGTTCAAGTTTGCGCGAGCTTGTCCCAGATTACGAGGGAAGGGATATGAAGAGCGACTGAAGGAACTGAACCTTACGACACTAGAGAAAAGAAGGGAGAGAGGAGATATGATAGGACATATAAAATACTCAGGGAATTGACAAAGTGGAAATAGATGAATGTTCACACGTAATAATAACAGAACGAGGGGACATGGGTGGAAACTGGAACTCAGATGATCACAGAGATGTTAGGAAGTTTTCTTTTACGTGAGAGTAGTGGAAAAATGGAATGCACTTGGGGAACGGTTGTGAAGCAAATACTATTCATACTTTTAAGACTAGGTATGATGGGAAATGGGACAGTCATTGCTGTAAACAACCGATAGCTGGAAAGGCGGGATCCAAGAGTCAATGCTCGATCCTGCAAGCACCAATAGGTAAGTACACACACACACACACACACACACACACACACACAAGCAAATACTATTCATAATTTTTAAACCAGTATGATAGGGAAATGGGACAGGAGTCATTGCTGTAAACACTGCTGCTCGCTCGAAAGCGGGATCCAGGAGTCAATGCTCGATCCTGCAGACACATATAGGTGAGTACATCTAGGTGAGTACAACACACACACACACACATTTGAGCGGTTGAACCAGCCTTGCTTGATCTGATATTTACCCTAAATGAGTCGGATATAAGGGAAGTTAAGTTGGAAGCCCCTCGGGAATGAGTGATCTATAGTGTTTGAGCTTTGAGTACCTGGTTGAGCTAGGAATTATCACCCCCAAAAAAGAACTGGAACCAAAGGGCTGGCGTACCGAAAGGGAAACTATGAGGAGATGATAAATTCCTATGGGATACATTGGGACACAGAACTCGGAACCAGTCCGTACAAGACATGATGGACTGTTCACCCAAAAATGTCAGGAGGCTGTAAGCAGGTTTGTCCAGCCCGACAGGAAGAAACAGAGAAGCAAAGAAGAATCCGTGGTTTAATAGGGAATGTATGAAAGCAAAGGAGCTGAACAAAGGGCATGGAGGAACTTCCGTAATAACAGAACACCAGAAAGTAGAGAGAGATACCAGAGAACCAGGAACGAGTATGTCAGTGTGAGAAGAGCAGCTGAGAAAAGGTATGAAAATGATATAGCTAATAAGCCAAGACTGAACCAA
>WNGS01007062.1:0-38648 GCA_020271785.1 Procambarus virginalis
ATGGTGAAGGGTATTTTAAGTGCGATACAGACTTGTTTGAAATTTACTCTGGCACTATGATGTCGGAAGCAGTGAAGGCGATAGTGTTCGACTGTTTCAGGCAGCTGACAGTGAGTACAGGAGTTCATTGATGTCTGTCTGTACTTAGAGCTGTGTGCTGCTAGTGTGTATGTCCCAGCCTTAATCTGGTCATCGTTACATCAATTTCTCTGCTTTATATCGGACATGTTTCAAGTTTCCCATTTCTTTTTAATGGACCCATAGTGCAAAGGTGAGCATACGTTTTCCAGTTTGTTGCAAATCCTGGGAGGGATGGTATCTTGAAGGCTCCTTTACGTGCAACATGGGAATTGGATGACAGGTTTGGTGAGGCGTGTTGGGCATCGCTTTGGCTAGTTGGTAACAAGTTCATTATGGAGAATACCACAGTGTGCTGGGACCCATTGGGACAGAGGTGTCATAACCGTTCAATTGATGTTTGTGAAGAGTTGAAGGCAATGGGGTAGACAATCTCCTTGCATGTTTTCGAAGAGTACGTAATTGCTGAATTGCGCTCTTGGAGTCACTACAGATGTATATCCCAACTGGTAATGTTGTGATGATTTGGAGAGCTTGATACAAGTATATAATTCCGCTGTGATAGTTGGTTTGGTAACCGCCATCCCTGCTTGAGATGGTATTCCGGTACCCTACAGCGCTAGTGCCCGAGGGGACGTTGTTAGTGACATGCGAGACCCACGAGAACTAGAGCCCAAACCGAATAGGAAATCTGTGCTTCCACAGGAAAGCCTCACTGAAAAACAGTGACACCAGAAGAAGTCAAGAAGCAACTACAGGAACTGGATGTGACAAAAGTCGTGGGACCAGACAATATATCGCCATGGCTACTAACGAAGGCTGAAGCATTGTGCAGCCCATTTGCTATAGCGAATAAATCCACTCTAGAAACAGGTGCACTTCCTGACTGCTGGAAAATGGCTAATGTCGAAGGATAATTGACAAGATAAAACAATGTGTTCAAAGCCAGCGACATCAGAACGAGGGGTCAAACATGGAAGTTAGAGAGACAAATGTGTCATAGAGACATCAGAAAGAACTTTTTCAGTGTTAAGCGCTGCCAATAAGTGGAATAGGCAAGATGCAAAAGTCATTGAAGCTAATTTGATTTATTTATTATATATACAAGAAGGTACATTGGGGGTTAAGAGAGAACATTGAGTTTAAGTTGAAATTACAATCTTGTAAAGCCACTAGCACGCATAGCGTTTCGGGCAATGATTGAAAATTGATTGAAAATGTTAAATGTAAATATGATATATGCGGGAGACACGAGTCATTGCATTAATCTACGAACGTTCGGAAGGCGGTGCTAGGAGCCTAGCTCAACCCTGCAAGCCTTCCCTACATGTAGGGAAGTACACAGCAATGTGATCGCCCATCACCTTTAAGTACTCAGGTAAAGTGCGACCATAACCGCAAACCAACATTTTAACACACTAGGAGAGGAAGAGGAAGAGACTAAGACCAGGTGGCCAGGGCCACACTAGTGGCCACTGTGGCCAGGGCCGCACTAGTGGCCACTGTGGCCAGGGCCACACTAGTGGCCACTGTGGCCAGGGCCACACTAGTGGCCACTGTGGCCAGTTAAAGGTACAACCTGTAAACTTAAACCCTCCTCCAGACACCATCCCACCAGCTACTTATACTATACTAGGAAAAGCTGAACTTTCAGCTTATAAAGCTGAGGAGAGTTATTACGGCCACCACAACACTGACCAACCAGCAAGTGCACTTTAGTCCAGCACAAAGTCCAGGACTAAGAGTTAACTCAGTGTATAAACAGCGAGCAGCAGCATACACACACACCCACCACCAAGTGGTTAGACTCACTCCATAAATTATCTTACACGCGTTTAAAAATCTTTCATATTACTGATAAAAGATAGCAGGAAATATTGAAGTGACTGAGGCAAATCATCATCTGTGCCATCTTCCGTGTTGACCCAAGAGATCAAGAAGGTCCTGTGTTGACCCAAGAGATCAAGAAGGTCCTGTGTTGACCCAAGAGATCAAGAAGGTCCTGTGTTGACCCAAGAGATCAAGAAGGTCCGGTGTTGACCCAAGAGATCAAGAAGGTCCTGTGTTGACCCAAGAGATCAAGAAGGTCCTGTGTTGACCCAAGAGATCAAGAAGGTCCTGTGTTGACCCAAGAGATCAAGAAGGTCCGGTGTTGACCCAAGAGATCAAGAAGGTCCTGTGTTGACCCAAGAGATCAAGAAGGTCCTGTGTTGACCCAAGAGATCAAGAAGGTCCTGTGATGACCCAAGAGATCAAGAAGGTCCTGTGATGACCCAAGAGATCAAGAAGGTCCTGTGTTGACCCAAGAGATCAAGAAGGTCCTGAAATGACCCAAGAGATCAAGAAGGTGCTGTGTTGACCCAAGAGATCAAGAAGGTCGTGTGATGACCCAAGAGATCAAGAAGGTCCTGTGTTGACCCAAGAGATCAAGAAGGTCCTGTGTTGACCCAAGAGATCAAGAAGGTCCTGTGTTGACCCAAGAGATCAAGAAGGTCCTGTGTTGACCCAAGAGATCAAGAAGGTCCTGTGTTGACCCAAGAGATCAAGAAGGTCCTGTGTTGACCCAAGAGATCAAGAAGGTCCTGTGTTGACCCAAGAGGACGAGAAGTTGATCTGCTTGAAAGATAAAACAGGACTTTAGACTACAGTAAGTCTGTGCCTGTGGAGGTACAGTGGAGTACAGGACCGTGCTGTACTACACCGTGAGACACCAACAGTTGTCTGTGACCTGGAATACAGTAACAGAGGAGCAGCAGAACACTCTGCAGACAAGTTGTCTGTGACCTGGAATACAGTAACAGAGGAGCAGCAGAACACTCTGCAGACAAGTTGTCTGTGACCTGGAATACAGTAACAGAGGAGCAGCAGAACACTCTGCAGACAAGTTGTCTGTGACCTGGAATACAGTAACAGAGGAGTAGCAGAACACTCTGCAGACAAGTTGTCTGTGACCTGGAATACAGTAACAGAGGAGCAGCAGAACACTCTGCAGACAAGTTGTCTGTGACCTGGAATACAGTAACAGAGGAGCAGCAGAACACTCTGCAGACAAGTTGTCTGTGACCTGGAATACAGTAACAGAGGAGCAGCAGAACACTCTGCAGACAAGTTGTCTGTGACCTGGAATACAGTAACAGAGGAGCAGCAGAACACTCTGCAGACAAGTTGTCTGTGACCTGGAATACAGTAACAGAGGAGCAGCAGAACACTCTGCAGACAAGTTGTCTGTGACCTGGAATACAGTAACAGAGGAGCAGCAGAACACTCTGCAGACAAGTTGTCTGTGACCTGGAATACAGTAACAGAGGAGCAGCAGAACACTCTGCAGACAAGTTGTCTGTGACCTGGAATACAGTAACAGAGGAGCAGCAGAACACTCTGCAGACAAGGTAACGCTGAGTGTATTGTCAGGACTGTGTGTGTACTCACCTAGTTGTGCTTGCGGGGGTTGAGCTCTGCTCTTTCGTCCCGCAAATCAACAACTTTCCACTGTCAATCAACTGTTAATAACTACGAATTAATTTTTTTGTGTCTTCCCCTCCCCCTACTCACACATCCCCAGAAAACAGCCCGTAACAGCTGTCTAACTCTCAGGTACCTATTTACTGTTAGGTAACAGGGACATCAGGGTGAAAGAAACTCAGCCCATTTTGTTTCCGTTATCACTGGGGATCGAACCTCGGACCCTAGGATTACGCGTGCAGAGCGCTGTCCACTCATCTAACAGCCCCCCCCTGTATCAGGCTTAGCTTTGTGTGTGAAAGTAATGAGACCTCTTAGTGTTTTGTTGTCCAGACCTCCACCTGGCGCTCAGGATACCAACTGTTATCTAGGCCACCACCTGGCGCTCAGGATACCAACTGTTGTCTAGGCCACCACCTGGCGCTCAGGATACCAACTGTTATCTAGGCCACCACCTGGCGCTCAGGATACCAACTGTTGTCTAGGCCACCACCTGGCGCTCAGGATACCAACTGTTGTCTAGGCCACCACCTGGCGCTCAGGATACCAACTGTTATCTAGGCCACCACCTGGCGCTCAGGATACCAACTGTTGTCTAGGCCACCACCTGGCGCTCAGGATACCAACTGTTGTCTAGGCCACCACCTGGCGCCCAGGATACCAACTGTTGTCTAGGCCACCACCTGGCGCCCAGAATACCAACTGTTGTCTAGGCCACCACCTGGCGCCCAGGATACCAACTGTTGTCTAGGCCACCACCTGGCGCCCAGGATACCAACTGTTGTCTAGGCCACCACCTGGCGCCCAGGATACCAACTGTTGTCTAGGCCACCACCTGGCGCTCAGGATACCAACTGTTGTCTAGGCCACCACCTGGCGCCCAGGATACCAACTGTTGTCTAGGCCACCACCTGGCGCCCAGGATAACAACTGTTGTCCAGGCCACCACCTGGCGCCCAGGATACCAACTGTTGTCTAGGCCACCACCTGGCGCCCAGGATACCAACTGTTGTCTAGGCCACCACCAGGCGCCCAGGATAACAACTGTTGTCTAGGCCACCACCTGGCGCCCAGGATACCAACTGTTGTCTAGGCCACCACCTGGCGCCCAAGATAACAACTGTTGTCTAGGCCACCACCTGGCGCCCAGGATAACAACTGTTGTCTAGGCCACCACCTGGCGCCCAGGATAACAACTGTTGTCTAGGCCACCACCTGACGCTCAGGATACCAACTGTTGTCTAGGCCACCACCTGGCGCTCAGGATACAACTGTTGTCTAGGCCACCACCTGGCGCTCAGGATACAACTGTTGTCTAGGCCACCACCTGGCGCCCAGGATAACAACTGTTGTCTAGGCCACCACCTGGCGCCCAGGATACCAACTGTTGTCTAGGCCACCACCTGGCGCTCAGGATACAACTGTTGTCTAGGCCACCACCTGGCGCTCAGGATACCAACTGTTGTCTAGGCCACCACCTGGCGCTCAGGATACAACTGTTGTCTAGGCCACCACCTGGCGCTCAGGATACAACTGTTGTCTAGGCCACCACCTGGCGCCCAGGATAACAACTGTTGTCTAGGCCACCACCTGGCGCCTAGGATACCAACTGTTGTCTTGGCCACCACCTGGCGCTCAGGATACAACTGTTGGCTAGGCCACTACCTGGCGCTCAGGATACATCTGTTGTCTAGGCCACCACCTGGCGCTCAGGATACCAACTGTTGTCCAGGCCACCACCTGGCGCTCAGGATACAACTGTTGTCTAGGCCACCACCTGGCGCTCAGGATACCAACTGTTGTCTAGGCCACCACCTGGCGCTCAGGATACAACTGTTGTCTAGGCCACCACCTGGCGCTCAGGATACCAACTGTTGTCCAGGCCACCACTTGGCGCTCAGGATACAACTGTTGTCTAGGCCACCACCTGGCGCTCAGGATACAACTGTTGTCTAGGCCACCACCTGGCGCTCAGGATACAACTGTTGTCTAGGCCACCATCTGGCGCTCAGGATACCAACTGTTGTCTAGGCCACCACCTGGCGCTCAGGATACAACTGTTGTCTAGGCCACCACCTGGCGCTTAGGATACCAACTGTTGTCCAGGCCACCACCTGGCGCCCAGGTGGAAGGTGGGGGCAACAGGTGGTTGCCCCTGGTAACCACCTGTTGCTCAGACAACCACCTTTTGGTCAGTCAACCAACTGTTGCCCAGGTTGCCAACTGTTGCCCAGCCACCAAATATTTATCCAGGCATCAGCTATTGCACAGGCAACCGCCTGTTGCGTGTGGCGTTGGAAAATCACAATTTCTTGAAATGTGTTGCATCGTACACAAGCAGGTCATTCATCGCCTGGTGTGCACAGGACGTTTGAGCACACATGTGCAGAGTCCTTGCGTGGGGAATTGGCTGACAGCCCCTCATGACAGCAGATAAATTTTATGAATATTCCGACGACAAGATGGCCGTCGTGGGATGTTAATGATTGCTTCTTCAAGAGCCAGAAATGTAATAGTCTGGAAAGACGTATCTGGTGGTGGGCACGGCGTGTGGAGGCAAGAGTACGGAGAGTGACTCTGGTGGTGGGCACGGCATGTGGAGGCAAGAGGAGTACGGAGAGTGACTCTCTGGTGGTGGGCACGGCATGTGGAGGCAAGAGTACTGAGAGTGACTCACCGGAGGTCACGGAGGACTTAGCCTCAGTTTCATTGCCTGTTCCTTCACTCTTTTTTTTTTCTCCTGATGTAGCTGTGAGTTGCGTGGTGACCACCGGCCGGGTCGGACGCTCCTGAGGTCTCTCCGCACTGGCTAGTGTTTACGTTGGGTGATTGCTGTTTACGGTGCCGGTGGACCATCCATTGGTTGGTGTCGCCCTGGTGGACGTGCTTCATGTGCAGCTGTCGGACCTGGTGGGCATCCAGCTGCTTCAGGGCAACCGTGCTGTGCTCAAGTTCCACCTCCAGGCTGCCTTTCAGGCGTTTCTCGAGCGGTGTGAGGGGCGTGTTTACCCTCTCCCTGATACTGCTGGCTCCATTAAGGTGGTGAATCTTAGTGTCACCTTGACGTCTGTGGCGGTGCATGGTGCCCCCCTTCGAATTTCAGGACGACTTTTTGACCTCCTGTTTCAAACGGTTTGGGACAGTGTTAAGTGTTCGTTGGAACAAGGTCGTTGCCGGGCACTGTGTTGGTATGCTTGACGGCTCCCGCACCCTGACGATGTCACTGAAGTGTAGTGTCCCGTCGTCGATGTCCGTGTTGGGTTATACGCTCCGCTGCCTGTACCGGGGTCAACCGCGCACCTGTTATCGGTGTGGTCACGAGGGTCATCTGGCTGCAGCGTGCGACGTGGGAGCAACTGGTCGGGTGCATGTTTTTCGTGCGGAGGATTTTCCGCCCCTGTTGCGTTCAGACGGTTCTGAGGATGGAGTGGGTGCTGTGCCTGAGGCGCCTGATTGCCTGTCTGCTGCTCCCCCTGTTGAGGCGAGTTCTACGGCCTGTGCGACACATCTGGTGCCTGCTGTGTCGCCTGGGCTGCGTGTTGTGCAGGATGTCCCGGTGGAGGTCCATGTCCCGCCCCCACCTGTGGATGTGATACCGGCTCCCGGGGACGTGGGTTCTGCTGTGTTGGAGGGGGTGCTTCAGCAAGGTGAGGTGCCTGTCGTGTCTGTGTGTGTTGACGACTGTAGTTCTGCTCTTTCCCTCCCTTTGCAGAAGCATGCGCGTCGGTGTTCTGAGGCTGTGTCCCAGGATGATGTGGACAGTGTGGGTGATGTGGCCTCTGTGGACTCTTCGGACGGTGCTGGTGTGGCCTGTGTGGATGTGAAGATGGTGGCTGTGCCTGCGGCGGGGCCTGCTAGGCGTGGTGTGGTGCGACCTGTCTCGAAGCGTTCGCGGCGGGCTCGGAGTGTGTCTCCCCTTCGTGGTGTGCCTTGGGAGGAGGTGGGGGAGTATGGTGATCTGGCGCCCCCCTCCGAGGATGTTGGTGCTGTGAGGGACTCCGAAGTTGCTACCTGTGCCTCTCCTCCTGCGTCTCCTGCTGTTGGATCTCCGCAGTGGGGGGTTGTCCCTGATGATCGGGACCTCATCGTGATGTTGCGGAAAGATGTGCCCCGGGGGCCTCGGGTCCTGTGCCCGGTGGTCGGGTCGGTGACGCACCTGCATCCCCTGCTGTATCCCCTCCTTCCTTGCTCCGGTCTGGGGATTGTCTGGTCCCGTCTGCTGTGGTCGTGCCCTGTGAGGGTCCGGAGTTGGGCCCTTATCGTGATGCCCGGGTGCTTCCGATCCCGTGGTGCTCGTCCACTCTCTGGGTGTCGCGGGTGAAGGAGTTTGTGTATCGGGTGCCGGATAGGATGTCTCAGCCGAGGGCGCCGCCTGGTGGCCGGCTGCCCGCTGACGAGCGGGTGATTTGGGAAGCGTACTGCTTGCGCTTTCCGATATACAAGTTTCCGGAGAAGTATTAGTTCCCGTCTTGCGCACACTGCTACGCTGTGCGTGAGTCAGCTGCCACCGTGACCACGACGCCCCGCCCCCCGGTGCGGGGTGTCTCCCTCTAACGTTCGACTCTGTTTTCGCCGCCTCTCCTCTCTCTACGGCCCATCACATCTACCGCTTTTGACTTTCTTCTCATCCTAACCGTCAACGCATCTCCTTACGTCTGTCCTGGTGCAGTCATCGGGAGGGTTAACCTTTCATGCAAACTGCACCTATTCTCAAGAAGAAGAAGAAGTGGTTATCATCTCGGTCATTAGGGGCGTCCTCTTGTGAGCTCTTTGGGTAAGTCAACGTGAACTGCTGCAAGTGTCACGAACAACTGCACGGCCACGGCCACACATTCACAGGTATTACACCTCATTCAACCGCCTGTTTCTCCAGCCAACACCTGTTGCCTATTCCTCCTCCTCTTCCCTGGACCATCACTTGTTGCTGAGGCCTCCACCTGTTGCTGACGCCTCCACCTGTTGCTGACGCCTCCACCTGTTGCTGACGCCTCCACCTGTTGCTGACGCCTCCACCTGTTGCTGACGCCTCCACCTGTTGCTGACGCCTCCACCTGTTGCTGACGCCTCCACCTGTTGCTGACGCCTCCACCTGTTGCTGACGCCTCCACCTGTTGCTGAGGCCTCCACCTGCTGCTGAGGCCTCCACCTGCTGCTGAGGCCTCCACCTGCTGCTGAGGCCTCCACCTGCTGCTGAGGCCTCCACCTGTTGCTGAGGCCTCCACCTGTTGCTGAGGCCTCCACCTGTTGCTGAGGCCTCCACCTGCTGCTGAGGCCTCCACCTGTTCCTGAGGCCTCCACCTGTTGCTGAGGCCTCCACCTGCTGCTGAGGCCTCCACCTGTTCCTGAGGCCTCCACCTGCTGCTGAGGCCTCCACCTGCTGCTGAGGCCTCCACCTGCTGCTGAGGCCTCCACCTGCTGCTGATGCCTCCACCTGTTGCTGACGCCTCCACCTGTTGCTGAGGCCTCAACCTGTTGCTGAGGCCTCCACCTGTTGCTGAGGCCTCCACCTGTTGCTGAGGCCTCCACCTGCTGCTGAGGCCTCCACCTGTTGCTGACGCCTCCACCTGTTGCCGAGGCCTCCACCTGTTGCTGAGGCCTCCACCCGAGTGGTGTAAAAGTAAAAATCGGGCAAAAATTTTTGCGATAGTCGCTGAAATGAAGAGGTGAGGGTACTAACCAATCAGGGAAGAGTCGTCAAGTTCCTGTGGATCCCCTCCCATGTTGGAATATGTGAGAATGAACGAGCAGATGTACTGGCTGCTGAACGCGCTAAAGGAGACCATATTGAATACTTCATACCCAGGACTTTACAACAAATTAGAGATATTATCAGGTAACATCACCGTGACAAGGTTACTGAGGAGAAGAGGATGCACAGATGTTGGTTCACTGAACAAATCAGTGAATCTATGCCCTGGTACAACGTGGTTACAGCTGGCAACCCCCAATCATTATGGACGAAGAGGAGGTGGACGCGGGAGAGAATCAGTAATAGCGAGAATCAGTCTTGGATACAAATATCCATTGAGATTCTTGATGAAAACAACAGTTGAGCAGCGGAGTTGGAGAATTTGCGGTAAGAGTGACGGAACCGCCTTGACCATTATCTATGAGAATGTGAGAGACATTAGCAATATGGGAAGAATAATAAACCCTACATTGTTTAAGTTAGGAAAACACTATTTGTCAAATATATATACGGTTCTTAAAAGATTACCTATTTTGCACCAGCAAGATAACGTGAGATTTTAAGGGTTGACAAATGTTGATCTTCTTGTTTGAGAAGCTGTTCATTTGATACAGTTAAGCAAGTCCCAGCTGTGTCTGGGTACAAGTGACAGGATGAACAACCCAGCGGTTTTCTTCCTATTGAGGGGGTTGTACATGCTGCTATAGCGGTGTTTCCACTCACAGGATGAGTGGTGCAATAAACTCGTCCCATGGGGAAAAAAAAAGTTTGGAAATTCTCATACGCTATATGGGTGGTCAAAAAGCTGAATGCACTGAACGGAGAAGTTGTGCAAGCCACCTCCACCTACAACTTTAAGACCTGATTCGACAAAGAATTCGAACGTTCAGATTGTTAAATTATATCTCAACAGTTATAACAAGGCTGGAAGCCGAGGCATAACGAGCTAGTCCGCACTTCCTCGTAGTCTCCAAGAGGCAAGCACGGGAACAACGCCCCCCCCCCATCCCACGCCCTAAAGCTGTAAAATACATCGTCTGGCGAACTTTTACAACTATTCGCCAGCCTCTGGTGGCTGGTATATGGTACGGTAAAAATGTTAAAGCCAACATCAGTTAAGAGTTGTGAGGGTCAAGAATTACACCGACTCTCAGACTCGGGGACAGAATAAGCCTGATACAGGGGGACGAGGGTGGGTGGTGGCTGAGTGGACAGCGTTCTACTCTCGTGGACCTAGAGACCGGGGTTCGATCCCCAGCACCGCCGGAAAAACAAATGGGCAGTTTCCTTCACCCTGATGCCCCTGTTACCTAACAGTAAATAGGTACCTGGGAGTTAGACAGCTACTACAGGCTGCTTCCTGTGTGTGTGAAAAAATTGTTGGTAGTTAGTAAAAAGTTGATTGACAGTTGAGAGGCGGCCGAAAGAGCAGGGCTCAACCCCGGCAAGCACAACTAGCTGAATACAACTAGGTAACTACAGAGAACGACAGTGAGACGAAGAGACAGGGAAGCAGGAGACGGTAGTGGGGAAGGGAAGTAGAAAGTGTTCTCCACACGACTCAGTTCACAACACACCTGAATTCTCCAGAGAATTATTTGTCATAATGGTGTGTGAAGGTGTGTGAAGGTGTGTGTGAAGGTGTGTGAAGTTGTGTGAAGGTGTGTGAAGGTGTGTGAAGGTGTGGTGTCCGGCATTAACACTACTTACAGGAGTCACCAGGCCGGTCATGAGTGACCTGTACTCGTGCAGCCCGTCCGCATACACAAAGGCCAAAGTCCATTTCAAGCACCCACCAAACCTCGTTTATGAATGAAAAACAGTTTATACATGACTAACAACTGATGACATCCGAACACTTCCGGAACAAGTGCTTCACTGACCACTTTTGTTCGAACTACAACACGTTCACCAAATACAAATAACGCCAACAGAACNAGAAGGTTCTGTGCTGACCCAAGAGATCAAGAAGGTCCTGTGTTGACCCAAGAGATCAAGAAGGTCCTGTGTTGACCCAAGAGATCAGAAGGTCCTGTGTTGACCCAAGAGATCAAGAAGGTCTTTGTTGACCAAGAGATCAAGAAGGTCCTGTGTTGACCCAAGAGGACGAGAAGGTCCTGTGTTGACCCAAGAGATCAAGAAGGTCCTGTGATGACCCAAGAGATCAAGAAGGTCCTGTGTTGACCCAAGAGATCAAGAAGGTCCTGTATGACCCAAGAGATCAAGAAGGTCCTGTGTTTGACCCAAGAGATCAGAGTCCTGTGTTGACCCAGAGATCAAGAAGGTCCTGAGTTGACCCAAGAGATCAAGAAGGTCCTGTGTTGACCCAAGAGGACGAGAAGGTCCTGTGTTGACCCAAGAGATCAAGAAGGTCCTGTGTTGACCCAGAGATCAGAAGTCCGTGTTGACCCAAGAGATCAAGAAGGTCCTGTGTTGACCCAAGCGATCAAGAAGGTCTGTAATGACCCAAGAGATCAAGAAGGTCCTGTGTTGACCCAAGAGATCAAGAAGGTCCTGTGTTGACCAAGAGATCAAGAAGGTCCTGTAATGACCCAAGAGATCAAGAAGGTCCTGTGTTGACCCAGAGATCAAGAAGGTCCTGTGTTGACCCAAGAGATCAAGAAGTCCTGAGTTGACCCAAGAGATCAAGAAGGTCCTGTGTTGACCCAAGAGGACGAGAGGTCCTGTGTTGACCCAAGAGATCAAGAAGGTCCTGTGATGACCCAAGAGATCAAGAAGGTCCTGTGTTGACCAAGAGATCAAGAAGGTCCTGTGATGACCCAAGAGGACGAGAAGGTCCTGTGTTGACCCAAGAGATCAAGAAGGTCCTGTGTTGACCCAAGAGATCAAGAAGGTCCTGTGATGACCCAAGAGATCAAGAAGGTCCTGTGTTGACCCAAGAGATCAAGAAGGTCCTGTGATGACCCAAGAGGACGAGAAGGTCCTGTGTTGACCCAAGAGATCAAGAAGGTCCTGTGTTGACCCAAGAGATCAAGAGGCCCTGTGTTGACCCAAGAGACGAGAAGGTCCTGTGTTGACCCAAGAGATCAAGAAGGTCCTGTGTTGACCCAAGAGATCAAGAAGGTCCTGTGTTGACCCAAGAGATCAAGAGGTCCTGTGTTGACCCAAGAGATCAAGAAGGTCCTGTGTTGACCCAAGAGATCAAGAAGGTCCTGTGTTGACCCAAGAGATCAAGAAGGTCCTGTGTTGACCCAAGAGATCAAGAAGGTCCTGTGTTGACCCAAGAGATCAAGAAGGTCCTGTGTTGACCCAAGAGATCAAGAAGGTCCTGTGATGACCCAAGAGATCAAGAAGGTCCTGTGATGACCCAAGAGATCAAGAAGGTCCTGTGATGACCCAAGAGATCAAGAAGGTCCTGTGATGACCCAAGAGATCAAGAAGGTCCTGTAATGACCCAAGAGATCAAGAAGGTCCTGTGATGACCCAAGAGGACGAGAAGGTCCTGTGTTGACCCAAGAGATCAAGAAGGTCCTGTGTTGACCCAAGAGATCAAGAAGGTCCTGTGATGACCCAAGAGATCAAGAAGGTCCTGTGATGACCCAAGAGGACGAGAAGGTCCTGTGTTGACCCAAGAGATCAAGAAGGTCCTGTGTTGACCCAAGAGATCAAGAAGGTCCTGTGTTGACCCAAGAGGACGAGAAGGTCCTGTGTTGACCCAAGAGATCAAGAAGGTCCTGTGTTGACCCAAGAGATCAAGAAGGTCCTGTGTTGACCCAAGAGATCAAGAAGGTCCTGTGTTGACCCAAGAGATCAAGAAGGTCCTGTGTTGACCAAGAGGACGAGAAGGTCCTGTGTTGACCCAAGAGATCAAGAAGGTCCTGTGTTGACCCAAGAGATCAAGAAGGTCCTGTGATGACCCAAGAGATCAAGAAGGTCCTGTGTTGACCCAAGAGATCAAGAAGGTCCTGTGTTGACCCAAGAGGACGAGAAGGTCCTGTGTTGACCCAAGAGATCAAGAAGGTCCTGTGTTGACCCAAGAGATCAAGAAGGTCCTGTGTTGACCCAAGAGATCAAGAAGGTCCTGTGATGACCCAAGAGATCAAGAAGGTCCTGTGTTGACCCAAGAGATCAGAAGGTCCTGTGTTGACCCAAGAGGACGAGAAGGTCCTGTGTTGACCCAAGAGATCAAGAAGGTCCTGTGTTGACCAAGAGATCAAGAAGGTCCTGTGATGACCCAAGAGATCAAGAAGGTCCTGTGTTGACCCAAGAGATCAAGAAGGTCCTGTGTTGACCCAAGAGATCAAGAAGGTCCTGTGATGACCCAAGAGATCAAGAAGGTCCTGTAATGACCCAAGAGATCAAGAAGGTCCTGTGTTGACCAAGAGATCAAGAAGGTCCTGTAATGACCCAAGAGATCAAGAAGGTCCTGTGTTGACCCAAGAGATCAAGAAGGTCCTGTGTTGACCCAAGAGATCAAGAAGGTCCTGTAATGACCCAAGAGATCAAGAAGGTCCTGTGATGACCCAAGAGATCAAGAAGGTCCTGTGTTGACCCAAGAGATCAAGAAGGTCCTGTAATGACCCAAGAGATCAAGAAGGTCCTGTGTTGACCCAAGAGATCAAGAAGGTCCTGTGTTGACCCAAGAGATCAAGAAGGTCCTGTAATGACCCAAGAGATCAAGAAGGTCCTGTGTTGACCCAAGAGATCAAGAAGGTCCTGTGATGACCCAAGAGATCAAGAAGGTCCTGTGTTGACCCAAGAGATCAAGAAGGTCCTGTGTTGACCCAAGAGATCAAGAAGGTCCTGTGATGACCCAAGAGATCAAGAAGGTCCTGTAATGACCCAAGAGGACGAGAAGGTCCTGTGTTGACCCAAGAGGACGAGAAGGTCCTGTGTTGACCCAAGAGATCAAGAAGGTCCTGTGATGACCCAAGAGATCAAGAAGGTCCTGTGTTGACCCAAGAGATCAAGAAGGTCCTGTGTTGACCCAAGAGATCAAGAAGGTCCTGTGATGACCCAAGAGATCAAGAAGGTCCTGTAATGACCCAAGAGGACGAGAAGGTCCTGTGTTGACCCAAGAGGACGAGAAGGTCCTGTGTTGACCCAAGAGATCAAGAAGGTCCTGTGTTGACCCAAGAGGACGAGAAGGTCCTGTGTTGACCCAAGAGATCAAGAAGGTCCTGTGTTGACCCAAGAGATCAAGAAGGGCCTGTGTTGACCCAAGAGATCAAGAAGGTCCTGTAATGACCCAAGAGATCAGAAGGTCCTGTAATGACCCAAGAGATCAAGAAGGTCCTGTGTTGACCCAAGAGATCAAGAAGGTCCTGTGATGACCCAAGAGATCAAGAAGGTCCTGTGTTGACCCAAGAGATCAAGAAGGTCCTGTGATGACCCAAGAGATCAAGAAGGTCCTGTAATGACCCAAGAGATCAAGAAGGTCCTGTAATGACCCAAGAGATCAAGAAGGTCCTGTGATGACCCAAGAGATCAAGAAGGTCCTGTAATGACCCAAGAGATCAAGAAGGTCCTGTAATGACCCAAGAGATCAAGAAGGTCCTGTAATGACCCAAGAGATCAAGAAGGTCCTGTAATGACCCAAGAGATCAAGAAGGTCCTGTGATGACCCAAGAGATCAAGAAGGTCCTGTAATGACCCAAGAGATCAAGAAGGTCCTGTAATGACCCAAGAGATCAAGAAGGTCCTGTAATGACCCAAGAGATCAAGAAGGTCCTGTAATGACCCAAGAGATCAAGAAGGTCCTGTAATGACCCAAGAGGACGAGAAGTTGATCTGCTTGAAAGATAAAACATGAGCCTAGACTACAGTAAGTCTGTGGCTGTGGAGGTACAGTGGAGTACAGGACCGTGCTGTACTACACCGTGAGACACCAACAGTTGTCTGTGACCTGGAATACAGTAACAGAGGAGCAGCAGAACACTCTGCAGACAAGTTGTCTGTGACCTGGAATACAGTAACAGAGGAGCAGCAGAACACTCTGCAGACAAGTTGTCTGTGACCTGGAATACAGTAACAGAGGAGCAGCAGAACACTCTGCAGACAAGGTAACGCTGAGTGTATTGTCAGGACTGTGTTTGTACTCACCTAGTTGTGCTTGCGGGGGTTGAGCTCTGCTCTTTTGTCCCGCAAATCAACAACTTTCCACTGTCAATCAACTGTTAATAACTACTAATTAATTTTTTGTGTCTTCCCCTCAGTTGGTATCCCCCAGGATACCAACTGTTGTCTAGGCCACCACCTGGCGCCCAGGATACCAACTGTTGTCTAGGCCACTACCTGGCGCCCAGGATACCAACTGTTGTCTAGGCCACCACCTGGCACCCAGGATACCAACTGTTGTCTAGGCCACTACCTGGCGCCCAGGATACCAACTGTTGTCTAGGCCACCACCTGGTGCCCAGGATACCAACTGTTGTCTAGGCCACCACCTGGCGCCCAGGATAACAACTGTTGTCTAGGCCACCACCTGGCGCCCAGGATACCAACTGTTGTCTAGGCCACCACCTGGCGCCCAGGATACCAACTGTTGTCTAGGCCACCACCTGGCGCTCAGGATACAACTGTTGTCTAGGCCACTACCTGGCGCCCAGGATACCAACTGTTGTCTAGGCCACCAC
Source organism: Procambarus virginalis (assembly GCA_020271785.1). Classification (NCBI taxonomy): domain Eukaryota; kingdom Metazoa; phylum Arthropoda; class Malacostraca; order Decapoda; family Cambaridae; genus Procambarus; species Procambarus virginalis. Next base: position 15,826 of record WNGS01007062.1, read on the forward strand.
CTGGCGCCCAGGATACCAACTGTTGTCTAGGCCACCACCTGGCGCCCAGGATAACAACTGTTGTCTAGGCCACCACCTGGCGCCCAGGATAACAACTGTTGTCTAGGCCACCACCTGGCGCCCAGGATAACAACTGTTGTCTAGGCCACCACCTGGCGCCCAGGATAACAACTGTTGTCTAGGCCACCACCTGGCGCTCAGGATACAACTGTTGTCTAGGCCACCACCTGGCGCTCAGGATACAACTGTTGTCTAGGCCACCACCTGGCGCTCAGGATACCAACTGTTGTCTAGGCCACCACCTGGCGCTCAGGATACAACTGTTGTCTAGGCCACCACCTGGCGCTCAGGATACCAACTGTTGTCTAGGCCACCACCTGGCGCTCAGGATACCAACTGTTGTCTAGGCCACCACCTGCCGCTCAGGATACAACTGTTGTCTAGGCCACCACCTGGCGCTCAGGATACAACTGTTGTCTAGGCCACCACCTGGCGCCCAGGATAACAACTGTTGTCTAGGCCACCACCTGGCGCCCAGGATAACAACTGTTGTCTAGGCCACCACCTGGCGCCCAGGATACCAACTGTTGTCTAGGCCACCACCTGGCGCTCAGGATACAACTGTTGTCTAGGCCACTACCTGGCGCTCAGGATACAACTGTTGTCTAGGCCACCACCTGGCGCCCAGGATACAACTGTTGTCTAGGCCACCACCTGGCGCTCAGGATACAACTGTTGTCTAGGCCACCACCTGGCACCCAGGATAACAACTGTTGTCTAGGCCACCACCTGGCGCCCAGGATACCAACTGTTGTCCAGGCCACCACCTGGCGCTCAGGATACCAACTGTTGTCTAGGCCACCACCTGGCGCTCAGGATACCACTGTTGTCTAGGCCACTACCTGGCGCTCAGGATACAACTGTTGTCTAGGCCACCACCTGGCGCCCAGGTGGAAGGTGGGGGCAACAGGTGGTTGCCCCTGGTAACCACCTGTTGCTCAGACAACCACCTTTTGGTCAGTCAACCAACTGTTGCCCAGGTTGCCAACTGTTGCCCAGCCACCAAATATTTATCCAGGCATCAGCTATTGCACAGGCAACCGCCTGTTGCGTGTGGCGTTGGAAAATCACAATTTCTTGAAATGTGTTGCATCGTACACAAGCAGGTCATTCATCGCCTGGTGTGCACAGGACGCTTGAGCACACATGTGCAGAGTCCTTGCGTGGGGAATTGGCTGACAGCCCCTCATGACAGCAGATAAATTTTATGAATATTCCGACGACAAGATGGCCGTCGTGGGATGTTAATGATTGCTTCTTCAAGAGCCAGAAATGTAATAGTCTGGAAAGACGTATCTGGTGGTGGGCACGGCATGTGGAGGCAAGAGGAGTACGGAGAGTGACTCTCTGGTGGTGGGCACGGCATGTGGAGGCAAGAGTACGGAGAGTGACTCGCCTGAGGTCACGGAGGACTTAGCCTCAGTTTCATTGCCTGTTCCTTCACTCTTTTTTTTTCTCCTGATGTAGCTGTGAGTTGCGTCGTGACCACCGGCCGGGTCGGACGCTCCTGAGGTCTCTCCGCACTGGCTAGTGTTTACGTTGGGTGATTGCTGTTTACGGTGCCGGTGGACCATCCATTGGTTGGTGTCGCCCTGGTGGACGTGCTTCATGTGCAGCTGTCGGACTTGGTGGGCATCCAGCTGCTTCAGGGCAACCGTGCTGTGCTCAAGTTCCACCTCCAGGCTGCCTTTCAGGCGTTTCTCGAGCGGTGTGAGGGGCGTGTTTACCCTCTCCCTGATACTGCTGGCTCCATTAAGGTGGTGAATCTTAGTGTCACCTTGACATCTGTGGCGGTGCATGGTGCCCCCTTCGAATTTCAGGACGACTTTTTGACCTCCTGTTTCGAACGGTTTGGGACAGTGTTAAGTGTTCGTTGGAACAAGGTCGTTGCCGGGCACTGTGTTGGTATGCTTGACGGCTCCCGCACCCTGACGATGTCACTGAAGTGTAGTGTCCCGTCGTCGATGTCCGTGTTGGGTTATACGCTCCGCTGCCTGTACCGGGGTCAACCGCGCACTGTTATCGGTGTGGTCACGAGGGTCATCTGGCTGCAGCGTGCGACGTGGGAGCAACTGGTCGGGTGCATGTTTTTCGTGCGGAGGATTTTCCGCCCCTGTTGCGTTCGGACGGTTCTGAGGATGGAGTGGGTGCTGTGCCTGAGGCGCCTGATTGCCTGTCTGCTGCTCCCCCTGTTGAGGCGAGTTCTACGGCCTGTGCGACACATCTGGTGCCTGCTGTGTCGCCTGGGCTGCGTGTTGTGCAGGATGTCCCGGTGGAGGTCCATGTCCCGCCCCCACCTGTGGATGTGATACCGGCTCCCGGGGACGTGGGTTCTGCTGTGTTGGAGGGGGTGCTTCAGCAAAGTGAGGTGCCTGCCGTGTCTGTGTGTTGACGACTGTAGTTCTGCTCTTTCCCTCCCTTTGCAGAAGCGTGCGCGTCGGTGTTCTGAGGCTGTGTCCCAGGATGATGTGGACAGTGTGGGTGATGTGGCCTCTGTGGACTCTTCGGACGGTGCTGGTGTGGCCTGTGTGGATGTGAAGATGGTGGCTGTGCCTGCGGCGGGGCCTGCTGGGCGTGGTGTGGTGCGACCTGTCTCGAAGCGTTCGCGGCGGGCTCGGAGTGTGTCTCCCCTTCGTGGTGTGCCTTGGAGGAGGTGGGGGAGTATGGTGATCTGGCGCCCCCCTCCGAGGATGTTGGTGCTGTGAGGGACTCCGAAGTTGCTACCTGTGCCTCTCCTCCTGCGTCTCCTGCTGTTGGATCTCCGCAGTGGGGGGTTGTCCCTGATGATCGGGACCTCATCGTGATGTTGCGGAAAGATGTGCGCCGGGGGCCTCGGGTCCTGTGCCCGGTGGTGGGGTCGGTGACGCACCTGCATCCCCTGCTGTATCCCCTCCTTCCTTGCTCCGGTCTGGGGATTGTCTGGTCCGTCTGCTGTGGTCGTGCCCTGTGAGGGTCCGGAGTTGGGCCCTTATCGAGATGCCGAGTGCTTCCGATCCCGTGGTGCTCGTCCACTCTCTGGGTGTCGCGGGTGAAGGAGTTTGTGTATCGGGTGCCGGATAGGATGTCTCAGCCGAGGGCGCCGCCTGGTGGCCGGCTGCCCGCTGACGAGCGGGTGATTTGGGAAGCGTACTGCTTGCGCTTTCCGATATACAAGTTTCCGGAGAAGTATTAGTTCCCGTCTTGCGCACACTGCTACGCCGTGCGTGGGTCAGCTGCCACCGTGACCACGACGCCCCGCCCCCGGTGCGGGGTGTCTCCCTCTAACGTTCGACTCTGTTTTCGCCGCCTCTCCTCTCTCTACGGCCATCACATCTACCGCTTTTGACTTTCTTCTCATCCTAACCGTCAACGCATCTCCTTACGTCTGTCCTGGTGCAGTCATCGGGAGGGTTAACCCTTCATGCAAACTGCACCTATTCTCAAGAAGAAGAAGAAGTGGTTATCATCTCGGTCATTAGGGGCGTCCTCTTGTGAGCTCTTTGGGTAAGTCAACGTGAACTGCTGCAAGTGTCACGAACAACTGCACGGCCACGGCCACACATTCACAGGTATTACACCTCATTCAACCGCCTGTTTCTCCAGCCAACACCTGTTGCCTATTCCTCCTCCTCTTCCCTGGACCATCACTTGTTGCTGAGGCCTCCACCTGTTGCTGACGCCTCCACCTGTTGCTGACGCCTCCACCTGTTGCTGACGCCTCCACCTGTTGCTGACGCCTCCACCTGTTGCTGACGCCTCCACCTGTTGCTGACGCCTCACCTGTTCTGACGCCTCCACCTGTTGCTGACGCCTCCACCTGTTCCTGACGCCTCCACCTGTTGCTGAGGCCTCCACCTGCTGCTGAGGCCTCCACCTGCTGCTGAGGCCTCCACCTGCTGCTGAGGCCTCCACCTGCTGCTGAGGCCTCCACCTGTTGCTGAGGCCTCCACCTGTTGCTGAGGCCTCCACCTGTTGCTGAGGCCTCCACCTGCTGCTGAGGCCTCCACCTGTTCCTGAGGCCTCCACCTGTTGCTGAGGCCTCCACCTGCTGCTGAGGCCTCCACCTGTGCTGAGGCCTCCACCTGCTGCTGAGGCCTCCACCTGCTGCTGAGGCCTCCACCTGCTGCTGAGGCCTCCACCTGCTGCTGATGCCTCCACCTGTTGCTGACGCCTCCACCTGTTGCTGAGGCCTCAACCTGTTGCTGAGGCCTCCACCTGTTGCTGAGGCCTCCACCTGTGCTGAGGCCTCCACCTGCTGCTGAGGCCTCCACCTGTTGCTGACGCCTCCACCTGTTGCGAGGCCTCCACCTGTTGCTGAGGCCTCCACCCGGTGGTGTAAAAGTAAAAATCGGGCAAAAATTTTTGCGATAGTCGCTGAAATGAAGAGGTGAGGGTACTAACCAATCAGGGAAGAGTCGTCAAGTTCCTGTGGATCCCCTCCCATGTTGGAATATGTGAGAATGAACGAGCAGATGTACTGGCTGCTGAACGCGCTAAAGGAGACCATATTGAATACTTCATACCCAGGACTTTACAACAAATTAGAGATATTATCAGGTAACATCACCGTGACAAGGTTACTGAGGAGAAGAGGATGCACAGATGTTGGTTCACTGAACAAATCAGTGAATCTATGCCCTGGTACAACGTGGTTACAGCTGGCAACCCCCAATCATTATGGACGAAGAGGAGGTGGACGCGGGAGAGAATCAGTAATAGCGAGAATCAGTCTTGGATACAAATATCCATTGAGATTCTTGATGAAAACAACAGTTGAGCAGCGGAGTTGGAGAATTTGCGGTAAGAGTGACGGAACCGCCTTGACCATTATCTATGAGAATGTGAGAGACATTAGCAATATGGGAAGAATATAAACCCTACATTGTTTAAGTTAGGAAAACACTATTTGTCAAATATATATACGGTTCTTAAAAGATTACCTATTTTGCACCAGCAAGATAACGTGAGATTTTAAGGGTTGACAAATGTTGATCTTCTTGTTTGAGAAGCTGTTCATTTGATACAGTTAAGCAAGTCCCAGCTGTGTCTGGGTACAAGTGACAGGATGAACAACCCAGCGGGTTTTCTTCCTATTGAGGGGGTTGTACATGCTGCTATAGCGGTGTTTCCACTCACAGGATGAGTGGTGCAATAAACTCGTCCCATGGGGGAAAAAAAAAGTTTGGAAATTCTCATACGCTATATGGGTGGTCAAAAAGTTGAATGCACTGAACGGAGAAGTTGTGCAAGCCACCTCCACCTACAACTTTAAGACCTGATTCGACAAAGAATTCGAACGTTCAGATTGTTAAATTATATCTCAACAGTTATAACAAGGCTGGAAGCCGAGGCATAACGAGCTAGTCCGCACTTCCTCGTAGTCTCCGAGAGGCAAGCATGGGAACAACGCCCCCCCCCCCATCCCACGCCCTAAAAGCTGTAAAATACATCGTCTGGCAAACTTTTACAACTATTCGCCAGCCTCTGGTGGCTGGTATATGGTACGGTAAAAATGTTAAAGCCAACATGAGTTAAGAGTTGTGAGGTGTCAAGAATTACACCGACTCTCAGACTCGGGGACAGAATAAGCCTGATACAGGGGGACCGAGGGTGGGTGGTGGCTGAGTGGACAGCGTTCTACTCTCGTGGACCTAGAGACCGGGGTTCGATCCCCAGCACCGCCGGAAAAACAAATGGGCAGTTTCCTTCACCCTGATGCTCCTGTTACCTAACAGTAAATAGGTACCTGGGAGTTAGACAGCTACTACCGGCTGCTTCCTGTGTGTGTGAAAAAAATTGTTGGTAGTTAGTAAAAAGTTGATTGACAGTTGAGAGGCGGGCCGAAAGAGCAGGACTCAACCCCGGCAAGCACAACTAGCTGAATACAACTAGGTGACTACAGAGAACGACAGCGAGACGAAGAGACAGGGAAAGCAGGAGACGGTAGTGGGGAAGGGAAGTAGAAGCGTGTTCTCCACACGACTCAGTTCACAACACAACTGAATTCTCCAGAGAATTATTTGTCATAATGGTGTGTGAAGGTGTGTGAAGGTGTGTGAAGGTGTGTGAAGGTGTGTGAAGGTGTGTGAAGGTGTGTGAAGGTGTGTGAAGGTGTGTGAAGGTGTGGTGTCCGGCATTAACACTACTTACAGGAGTCACCAGGCCGGTCATGAGTGACCTGTACTCGTGCAGCCCGTCCGCATACACAAAGGCCAAAGTCCATTTCAAGCACCCACCAAACCTCGTTTATGAATGAAAAACAGTTTACACATGACTAACAACTGATGACATCCGAACACTTCCGGAACAAGTGCTTCACTGACCACTTTTGTTCGAACTACAACACGTTCACCAAATACAAATAACGCCAACAGAACCTAAACACCTAACCTCTGCCTAAATGTGCTCAGTATGCTAATATTTAACAATATAAAGTTTTATTTGATTAAAGTCTTATTTCGAATAATAGAATGTTAAAATGGATGAATGCGTCTTTGGGGTCGACCGCTGGATGGAACGGACTTGGTCGGAGGATGAGTGCGTGTAAACCGTTTTGCATTCATAAACGGGACCTTTGGCCTTGTTTATGAGGACGGGGCTGGTTTATGAGGACGGAACTGGTTTATGAGGGCGGGGCTGGTTTATGAGGACGGAGCTGGTTTATGAGGACGGGGCTGGTTTATGAGGACGGGGCTGGTTTATGAGGACGGGGCTGGTTTATGAGGACGGGGCTCGTTTATGAGGACGGTCTGGTTTATGAGAACGGGGCTGGTTTATGAGGACGGGGCTGGTTTATGAGGACGGGGCTGGTTTATGAGGACGGGGCTCGTTTATGAGGACGGTCTGGTTTATGAGAACGGGGCTGGTTTATGAGGACGGGGCTCGTTTATGAGGACGGGGCTGGTTTATGAGAACGGGGCTGGTTTATGAGGACGGGCTGGTTTATGAGGACGGGGCTGGTTTATGAGGACGGAGCTGGTTCATGAGGACGGAGCTGGTTTATGAGGACGGGGCTGGTTTATGAGGACGGGGCTGGTTTATGAGGACGGGGCTGGTTTATGAGGACGGAGCTGGTTAATGAGGACGGAGCTGGTTTATGAGGACGGAGCTGGTTTATGAGGGTGGGGCTGGTTTATGAGGACGGAGCTGGTTTATAAGGACGGAGCTGGTTTATGAGGACGGAGCTGGTTTATGAGGACGGTCTGGTTTATGAGGACGGGGCTGGTTTATGAGGACGGGGCTGGTTTATGAGGACGGGGCTGGTTTATGAGGACGGTCTGGTTTATGAGGACGGGGCTGGTTTATGAGGACGGGGCTGGTTTATGAGGACGGGGCGGGTTTATGAGGACGGAGCTGGTTTATGAGGACGGGGCTGGTTTATGAGGACGGTCTGGTTTATGAGGACGGAGCTGGTTCATGAGGACGGAGCTGGTTTATGAGGACGGAGCTGGTTCATGAGGACGGAGCTGGTTCATGAGGACGGGGCTGGTTTATGAGGACGGTCTGGTTTATGAGGACGGAGCTGGTTCATGAGGACGGAGCTGGTTTATGAGGACGGGGCTGGTTTATGAGGACGGAGCTGGTTTATGAGGACGGGGCTGGTTTATGAGGACGGTCTGGTTTATGAGGACGGAGCTGGTTCATGAGGACGGAGCTGGTTTATGAGGACGGAGCTGGTTCATGAGGACGGAGCTGGTTCATGAGGACGGGGCTGGTTTATGAGGACGGTCTGGTTTATGAGGACGGAGCTGGTTCATGAGGACGGAGCTGGTTTATGAGGACGGGGCTGGTTTATGAGGACGGAGCTGGTTTATGAGGACGGGGCTGGTTTATGAGGACGGAGCTGGTTTATGAGGACGGTCTGGTTTATGAGGACGGAGCTGGTTCATGAGGACGGAGCTGGTTTATGAGGACGGGGCTGGTTTATGAGGACGGAGCTGGTTTATGAGGACGGAGCTGGTTTATGAGGACGGGGCTGGTTTATGAGGACGGGGCTGGTTTATGAGGACGGAGCTGGTTTATGAGGACGGAGCTGGTTTATGAGGACGGTCTGGTTTATGAGGACGGAGCTGGTTTATGAGGACGGAGCTGGTTTATGAGGACGGTCTGGTTTATGAGGACGGAGCTGGTTCATGAGGACGGAGCTGGTTTATGAGGACGGGGCTGGTTTATGAGGACGGAGCTGGTTATGAGGACGGAGCTGGTTTATGAGGACGGGGTGGTTTATGAGGACGGAGCTGGTTTATGAGGACGGAGCTGGTTTATGAGGACGGAGCTGGTTTATGAGGACGGTCTGGTTTATGAGGACGGAGCTGGTTTATGAGGACGGGTGGTTTATGAGGACGGGCTGGTTGGATACAGTGAGCAGGGCACCGGAAGGGCTCAGGGATACGAAGGTAGGGCTCGAGTGCTTGGTACAAACATTTAAAGATTCAGTACAAACATCTTTGTAAGAAAGTGTAGAGGTTAGCGGCGTGAGGCCTGGCCAGCCTCTGACCACCAGAATACTCTACACTTCTCATAGCGTGCGACGCCGACAACTTAACAATTACCTGGTATCAAACGATGTCACTGTAGTGTCTATAAATAAAATTTATAAACATGGAGAGGCACATTTATATATATATATGCACAACACGGTCAATGTTGTTGTGCTCTGTAACAGTTGTTTGACCTGCAGGTGTGTACTTGAGACCACAGGAATATTGACCTGCAGGTGTATACATGCTTGCCAAGCCACTGAGAACAGTGTAGCCAATCCACTGGGAACAGTGTAGCCAATCCACTGGGAACAGTGTAGCCAATCCACTGGGAACAGTGTAGCCAATCCACTGGGAACAGTGTAGCCAATCCACTGGGAACAGTGTAGCCAATCCACTGGGTACAGTGCAGCCAAGCCACTAAGAAAAATGTAGCCAAGCCACTAAGAATAATGCAGCCAAGCCACTAAGAACAGTGTAGCCAAGCCACTAAGAACAGTGTAGCCAATCCACTGGTACAGTGTAGCCAAGCCACTAAGAACAGTGTAGCCAAGCCACTAAGAAGAGTGTAGCCAATCCACTGGGAACAGTGTAGCCAATCCACTGGGTACAGTGCAGCCAAGCCACTAAGAACAGTGTAGCCAAGCCACTAAGAATAATGCAGCCAAGCCACTAAGAACAGTGTAGCCAAGCCACTGGGAACAGTGTAGCCAAGCCACTAAGAACAGTGTAGCCAAGCCACTAAGAAGAGTGTAGCCAAGCCACTCAGAACAGTGTAGCCACAGCTTGGGGGACAATGCTCCCAGCTGTTGCTCACCTGATGGAATATTCACGCGTTAATTAATTTAACATGCGATATTGATCGAGTATGTTGTACCAGGGCTGACATAATGGCTGACACCATAACTGTCGCCTGGCTGACACCATAACTGTCACCTGGCTGACACCATAACTGTCGCCTGGCTGACACCATAACTGTCGCCTGGCTGACACCATAACTGCCGCCTGGCTGACACCATAACTGTCGCCTGGCTGACACCATAACTGCCGCCTGGCTGACACCATAACTGTCGCCTGGCTGACACCATAACTGTCGCCTGGCTGACACCATAACTGTCACCTGGCTGACACCATAACTGTCGCCTGGCTGACACCATAACTGTCACCTGGCTGACACCATAACTGTCGCCTGGCTGACACCATAACTGTCACCTGGCTGACACCATAACTGTCGCCTGGCTGACACCATAACTGTCGCCTGGCTGACACCATAACTGTCGCCTGGCTGACACCATAACTGTCGCCTGGCTGACACCATAACTGTCACCTGGCTGACACCATAACTGTCGCCTGGCTGACACCATAACTGTCGCCTGGCTGACACCATAACTGTCACCTGGCTGACACCATAACTGTCGCCTGGCTGACACCATAACTGTCGCCTGGCTGACACCATAACTGTCGCCTGGCTGACACCATAACTGTCACCTGGCTGACACCATAACTGTCGCCTGGCTGACACCATAACTGTCGCCTGGCTGACACCATAACTGTCGCCTGGCTGACACCATAACTGTCGCCTGGCTGACACCATAACTGTCGCCTGGCTGACACCATAACTGTCGCCTGGCTGACACCATAACTGTCGCCTGGCTGACACCATAACTGTCGCCTGGCTGACACCATAACTGTCGCCTGGCTGACACCATAACTGTCGCCTGGCTGACACCATAACTGTCACCTGGCTGACACCATAACTGTCACCTGGCTGACACCATAACTGTCACCTGGCTGACACCATAACTGTCGCCTGGCTGACACCATAACTGTCACCTGACTGACACCATAACTGACACCATAAGTGTCACCTGGCTGACACCATAACTGTCGCCTGGCTGACACCATAACTGTCACCTGACTGACACCATAACTGTCACCTGGCTGACACCATAACTGTCGCCTGGCTGACACCATAACTGTCACCTGGCTGACACTATAACTGTCACCTGGCTGACACCATAACTGTCACCTGGCTGACACCATAACTGTCGCCTGGCTGACACCATAACTGTCGCCTGGCTGACACCATAACTGTCACCTGGCTGACACCATAACTGTCGCCTGGCTGACACCATAACTGTCGCCTGGCTGACACCATAACTGTCGCCTGGCTGACACCATAACTGTCGCCTGACTGACACCATAACTGTCGCCTGGCTGACACCATAACTGTCGCCTGGCTGACACCATAACTGTCGCCTGGCTGACACCATAACTGTCGCCTGACTGACACCATAACTGTCGCCTGACTGACACCATAACTGTCGCCTGGCTGACACCATAACTGTCGCCTGGCTGACACCATAACTGTCACCTGGCTGACACCATAACTGTCACCTGGCTGACAACATAACTGTCACCTGGCTGACACCATAACTGTCACCTGGCTGACACCATAACTGTCGCCTGGCTGACACCATAACTGCCACCTGGCTGACACCATAACTGTCACCTGGCTGACACCATAACTGTCACCTGGCTGACACAGTAACTGTCACCTGGCTGACACAGTAACTGTCACCTGGCTGACACAGTAACTGTCACCTGGCTGACACAGTAACTGTCACCTGGCTGACACAGTAACTGTCACCTGGCTGACACAGTAACTGTCACCTGGCTGACACCATAACTGTCACCTGGCTGACACCATAACTGTCACCTGGCTGACACCATAACTGTCACCTGGCTGACACCATAACTGTCGCCTGGCTGACACAGTAACTGTCACCTGGCTGACACCATAACTGTCACCTGGCTGACACCATAACTGCCGCCTGGCTGACACCATAACTGTCACCTGGCTGACACCATAACTGTCACCTGGCTGACACCATAACTGTCGCCTGGCTGACACCATAACTGTCACCTGGCTGACACCATAACTGCCGCCTGGCTGACACCATAACTGCCGCCTGGCTGACACTATAACTGTCACCTGGCTGACACCATAATTGTCACCTGGCTGACACCATAACTGTCACCTGGCTGACACCATAACTGTCGCCTGGCTGACACAGTAACTGTCACCTGGCGGACACCATAACTGTCACCTGGCTGACACCATAACTGACACCTGGCTGACACAGTAACTGTCACCTGGCTGACACAGTAACTGTCACCTGGCTGACACAGTAACTGTAACCTGGCTGACACCATAACTGTCACCTGGCTGACACAGTAACTGTCACCTGGCTGACACCATAACTGTCACCTGGCAGACACCATAACTGTCACCTGGCTGACACAGTAACTGTCACCTGGCTGACACAGTAACTGTCACCTGGCTGACACAGTAACTGTCACCTGGCTGACACAGTAACTGTCACCTGGCTGACACCATAACTGTCGCCTGGCTGACACCACAACTGTCGCCTGGCTGACACCATAACTGTCGCCTGGCTGACACCATAACTGTCACCTGGCTGACACAGTAACTGTCGCCTGGCTGACACAGTAACTGTCACCTGGCTGACACAGTAACTGTCACCTGGCTGACACCATAACTGTCACCTGGCTGACACAGTAACTGTCACCTGGCTGACACAGTAACTGTCACCTGGCTGACACAGTAACTGTCACCTGGCTGACACCATAACTGTCACCTGGCTGACACAGTAACTGTCACCTGGCTGACACCATAACTGCCGCCTGGCTGACACCATAACTGTCACCTGGCTGACACCATAACTTTCACCTGGCTGACACAGTAACTGTCACATGGCTGACACCATAACTGTCGCCTGGCTGACACCATAACTGTCACCTGGCTGACACAGTAACTGTCACCTGGCTGACACCATAACTGTCACCTGGCTGACACCATAACTGCCACCTGGCTGACACCATAACTGTCACCTGGCTGACACCATAACTGTCACCTGGCTGACACCATAACTGTCACCTGGCTGACACAGTAACTGTCACCTGGTTGACACAGTAACTGTCACCTGGCTGACACCACAACTGTCACCTGGCTGACACAGTAACTGTCACCTGGCTTACACAGTAACTGTCACCTGGCTTACACAGTAACTGTCACCTGGCTGACACAGTAACTGTCACCTGGCTGACACCATAACTGTCACCTGGCTGACACAGTAACTGTCACCTGGCTGACACCATAACTGCCGCCTGGCTGACACCATAACTGTCACCTGGCTGACACCATAACTGTCACCTGGCTGACACCATAACTGCCGCCTGGCTGACACCATAACTGTTACCTGGCTGACACCATAACTGTCACCTGGCTGACACCATAACTGCCGCCTGGCTGACACCATAACTGTCACCTGGCTGACACCATAACTGCCGCCTGGCTGACACAGTAACTGTCACCTGGCTGACACAGTAACTGTCACCTGGCTGACACAGTAACTGTCACCTGGCTGACACCATAACTGTCGCCTGGCTGACACAATAACTGTCACCTGGCTGACACCATAACTGTCACCTGGCTGACACCATAACTGTCGCCTGGCTGACACAGTAACTGTCGCCTGGCTGACACCATAACTGTCACCTGGCTGACACAGTAACTGTCGCCTGGCTGACACCATAACTGTCACCTGGCTGACACAGTAACTCACCTGGCTGACACAGTAACTGCTGACACCTGGCTGACACCATAACTGTCGCCTGGCTGACACCATAACTGTCACCTGGCTGACATAGTAACTGTCGCCTGGCTGACACCATAACTGTCACCTGGCTGACACCATAACTGTCACCTGGCTGACACCATAACTGTCGCCTGGCTGACACAGTAACTGTCGGCTGGCTGACACCATAGCTGTCGCCTGGCTGACACCATAACTGTCACCTGGCTGACACCATAACTGTCACCTGGCTGACACCATAACTGTCACCTGGCTGACACCATAACTGTCGCCTGGCTGACACCATAACTGTCACCTGGCTGACACAGTAACTGTCACCTGGCTGACATCGGGGCTGACACCATAACTGTCACCTGGCTGACACCGGGGCTGACACCATAACTGTCACCTGGCTGACACCGGGGCTGACACAGTAACTGTCACCTGGCTGACACCATAACTGTCACCTGGCTGACATCGGGGCTGACACCATAACTATCACCTGGCTGACACCATAACTGTCACCTGGCTGACACCATAACTGTCACCTGGCTGACACCGGGGCTGACACCATAACTGTCACCTGGCTGACACCATAACTGTCACCTGGCTGACACCATAACTGTCACCTGGCTGACACAGTAACTGTCACCTGGCTGACACAGTAACTGTCACCTGGCTGACACCATAACTTTCACCTGGCTGACACAGTAACTGTCACCTGGCTGACACCATAACTGCCGCCTGGCTGACACCATAACTGTCACCTGGCTGACACCATAACTGTCACCTGGCTGACACCATAACTGTCACCTGGCTGACACCATAACTGTAACCTGGCTGACACCATAACTGACGCCTGGCTGACACCATAACTGTCACTTGGCTGACACCATAACTGTCACCTGGCTGACACCATAACTGGTGCCTGGCTGACACCATAACTGTCACCTGGCTGACACCATAACTGTCACCTGGCTGACACCATAACTGTAGCCTGGCTGACACCATAACTGTCACCTGGCTGACACCATAACTGTCACCTGGCTGACACCATAACTGCCGCCTGGCTGACACCATAACTGTCACCTGGCTGACACCATAACCGTCACCTGGCTGACACCATAACTGTCATCTGGCTGACACAGTAACTGTCACCTGGCTGACACCATAACTGTCACCTGGCTGACACGGTAACTGTCACCTGGCTGACACCATAACTGTCACCTGGCTGACACCATAACTGTCGCCTGGCTGACACCATAACTGTCACCTGGCTGACACCATAACTGTCGCCTGGCTGACACCATAACTGTCGCCTGGCTGACACCGTAACTGTCGCCTGGCTGACACCATTACTGTCACCTGGCTGACACCATAACTGTCACCTGGCTGACACCATAACTGTCACCTGGCTGACACCATAACTGTCGCCTGGCTGACACCATAACTGTCACGTGGCTGACACAGTAACTGTCGCCTGGCTGACACCATAACTGTCACCTGGCTGACACCATAACTGTCACCTGGCTGACACCATAACTGTCACCTGGCTGACACCATAACTGTCACCTGGCTGACACCATAACTGTCACCTGGCTGACACCATAACTGTCGCCTGGCTGACACAGTAACTGTCGCCTGGCTGACACCATAACTGTCACCTGGCTGACTCAGTAACTGTCGCCTGACTGACACCATAACTGGCACCTGGCTGACACCATAACTGTCACCTGGCTGACACAGTAACTGTCACCTGGCTGACACGGTAACTGTCACCTGGCTGACACCATAACTGTCGCCTGGCTGACACCATAACTGTCACCTGGCTGACACAGTAACTGTCACCTGGCTGACACAGTAACTGTCACCTGGCTGACACCATAACTGTCACCTGGCTGACACCATAACTGTCACCTGGCTGACACCATAACTGACACCTGGCTGACACCATAACTGTCACCTGGCTGACACCGGGGCTGACACCATAACTGTCACCTTGCTGACATCGGGGCTGACACCATAACTGTCACTTGGCTGACACCGGGGATGACACCATAACTGTCACCTGGCTGACACCATAACTGTCACCTGGCTGACACCATAACTGTCACCTGGTTGACACCATAACTGTCACCTGGCTGACACCGGGGATGACACCATAACTGTCACCTGGCTGACACCATAACTGTCACCTGGCTGACACCATAACTGTCACCTGGTTGACACCATAACTGTCACCTGGCTGACACCGGGGATGACACCATAACTGTCACCTGGCTGACACCATAACTGTCACCTGGCTGACACCATAACTGTCACCTGGCTGACACCATAACTGTCACCTGGCTGACACCATAACTGTCACCTGGCTGACACCTGGGCTGACACCATAACTGTCACCTGGCTGACACCGGGGCTGACACCATAACTGTCACCTGGCTGACACCGGGGCTGACACCATAACTGTCACCTGGCTGACACCATAACTGTCACCTGGCTGACATCGGGGCTGACACCATAACTGTCACCTGGCTGACACCGGGGCTGACACCATAACTGTCACCTGGCTGACACCATAACTGTCACCTGGCTGACACCATAACAGTCACCTGGCTGACACCATAACTGTCACCTGGCTGACACCATAACTGTCACCTGGTTGACACCATAACAGTCACCTGGCTGACACCATAACAGTCACCTGGCTGACACCATAACTGTCACCTGGCTGACACCATAACTGTCACCTGGCTGACACCATAACTGTCACCTGGCTGACACCGGGGCTGACACCATAACTGTCACCTGGCTGACACCATAACAGTCACCTGGCTGACACCATAACTGTCACCTGGCTGACACCATAACTGTCACCTGGCTGACACCATAACAGTCACCTGGCTGACACCATAACAGTCACCTGGCTGACACCATAACAGTCACCTGGCTGACACCATAACTGTCACCTGGCTGACACTATAACTGTCACCTGGCTGACACCATAACTGTCACCTGGCTGACACCATAACTGTCACCTGGCTGACACCATAACTGTCACCTGGCTGACACCATAACTGTCACCTGGCTGACACCATAACTGTCACCTGGCTGACACCATAACTGTCACCTGGCTGACACCGGGGCTGACACAGTAACTTTCGCTGTGATTGTGATTCTCTGGCGATGTGTTCTAGTGACTTTGGTCTTAGTGAAGTTGAGGGAATGTTCACCAGAACTGGAAGGTGAAGTGAACATTACGTCAGTGATGACATTTGGTGATTTGTGAACTTAGCGTTTGGTGGTAGTGGAGGTCAGCCGAGTGTGACAGGTGACCCCGCATGTGCCAGGGGGACACCCAGCCTCCGCTGGTCTGCAGGTCAGGTGTTTGGTGGTAGTGAAGGTGAGCCGGGTGTGACAGGTGACCCCGCATGTCCCAGGGGGACACCAGCCTCCGCTGGTCTGCAGGTCAGGTGTTTGGTGGTAGTGAAGGTGAGCCGGGTGTGACAGGTGACCCCGCATGTCCCAGGGGGACACCCAGCCTCCGCTGGTCTGCAGGTCAGGTGTTTGGTGGTAGTGAAGGTGAGCCGGGTGTGACAGGTGACCCCGCATGTCCCAGGGGGACACCCAGCCTCCGCTGGTCTGCAGGTCAGGTGTTTGGTGGTAGTGAAGGTGAGCCGGGTGTGACAGGTGACCCCGCATGTCCAGGGGGACACCCAGCCTCCGCTGGTCTCCAGGTCAGGTGTTTGGTGGTAGTGGAGGTCAGCCGAGTGTGACAGGTGACCCCGCATGTGCCAGGGGACACCCAGCCTCCGCTGGTCTCCAGGTCAGGTGTGGTGTAGTTCTTTACTAGTTTTTAAGTGGTGGTTCTGCTCAGGTTATCGCGATCGACTGATTTACTTCATTTGAGCGCAATAACCCGAGGTGTACTGGTATTGTACAGCATACCAGGGGAGGCTTGGTATGTCAGTAGACTTCACGTTGGGGGCACTCGACGTTAATCAGTCTGGTCACAGGGTGTGGCAAAAGTTTTGAGTTGTGGAGCCGCGGAAAAGCGAGGGAAACACTCTGGGTCACGTAAGTGGCTGTAGGTTAAGGGTGGGATGTTGTTGTTGTTATAGATTCAGCTACTCGGAACAAGTTCCAAGTAGCACGGGCTATGGTGAGTCGGTAACTTACCTGGCACAGGAGCGGGACAAGTAGCACGGGCTATGGTGAGTCGGTAACTTACCTGGCACAGGAGCGGGACAAGTAGCACGGGCTATGGTGAGCCCGTAACTTACCTGGCACAGGAGCGGGACAAGAAGCACGGGCTATGGTGAGCCTCGTGGACAGGAGATGTCTCCCGTGTAAGGGTGGGTAACGACTAATTAAGTACTTAAGATAGGATCGGTACACTAAAGTTACGCTAATGTTTTATGACTCGAGGGCATCAATATCTTATTGTAGAGATTGTTTTTAGTGACAAGTTAAAACTAGTGACGACCTTAATTCCAAGCACATCCACCACCTCATTGGTGTAGTTTAGTAGCTCTGTGCTTACCAGATCCTCTTTAATATATAGACCTACTCATCCATTTGACCTAGTTTCTCTATCACATGTATATGAATTATAGTTTGAAATCCAGAATTCACTATCCATGTAATCTTTCGCACGAGTTTCTGTGAATGGGCCAACTATTGAGTTTGACTAACAGGTCATTATGAACTAACCTTATTTCTTTATTTTGACTTTAGGCCTTGCATGTTTGCAAATATTAGGCCTTGCATGTTTGCAAATATTAGGCCTTGCATGTTTGCAAATATTAGGCCTTGCATGGTTGCAAATATTAGGCCTTGCATGGTTGCAAATATGAATGATTTTCCTTATTGCATGTCACTTCTGAAGGTTTTGGTAGTTCCATCCCCCCCCCATCTACACCCTGATCCAAGTTGTGGCTGTTTTGACAATGGTTCGTCCAGTTTTGGTAGTGGTACTGGAGAGTATGGTAGTTTCTGAGTAGTTGCGTGGGGGTGTAGTATGTGTGGGCTTGACGACGAATTGTAGTCCAGTCTTGGGCATTTCCCGTCCCCATCCGTACTTCTGAAACATTTCTCCCTGCCTCTAAAAAAAAAAACTCCCAGGGGTTATTTTTTATCTGTTATACCATTTATCTGTTAGATTAAGGACCTGCCCGAAACGCTGCGCGTACTAGTGGCTTTACAAGATTGTAATACTGTCCTATTCAATGTATTCTCACAAACCCAATGTACCTTCTTGTATATAAATAAAAAAATAAATAAATAAATAAATACATTTTATTGGACCTCCTCTCCTCTATAGCCCTCTATTACTCTCATGTGGAAATCAGGGCACTGAAGATCATAGCATTTCCTCTCATTAATTGACAGTTTTCATAGCTTACGGTGGAAATATCTACTCTGTTCCAAGACGACATCTACCCCCTCCTTAACATGTTTTGGAATGTTCAGGGATGCATGAATGTGCATTCTGTGCCTCTGGTTCCATATCTGCACTTTCCTTTTGCTTAATATCTGCAAATATTTTTATCTGAGAATTTATTCTGGTTGTTTATACCTGGGCGTGCCTTGGCCGCCTCTATTTTGAGGAAATCTTTTTATTGCCCTAACTTTTTCGTTTCAGCATTCTCGGTATTGCTCTCGTCTTTCTCTGTTTTGCTCTCCTTATTCATATTACAGGTTTGCTCTTCAATTTTGTCGTCGTTTTTATGTACCTCTACACAACGTCCTTCCACATTGCTAATTTGGCTTTCTAAACTATCAGTCCCTGGCTTGTGTTCAGTATTTGTTGCTGTTCTTACACAATCTGCATATATTTCTGGAGGCTTTTATGTGAATGGCAGCCGATGTGAGTCAGGAATGTCAGTCATTAGTTTAGTGATGTTTCCTCGTAACTGTCTTATCATTGTGACAGATCCATTAGAAACCTTGTCTCTTTGCATAGTGTATTCACCTAGTTGTGTTTGCGGGGGTTAAACTCTGCTCTTCCCGCTCGTCTCTCAAGTATCAACTGTTACTAACTACTAACTTTTCTCCCCACACACACACACCAGGAAGCAGGTAGGTAACTGCTAGGTAACAGGTTAATCAGGGTGAAAAAAACTCTGCTCATTTTCTTTCTCGCTGGTGCCGAGAATCGAATCCCGGTTCACAGGATTACGTGACCAGCGTGCTGTCCACTCAGCCACCAGCGCTAGGTGGATGTGACCAGTTGCTTCATCTTATTATATTATTGTCCTATTAACTATTACCAAAAGGAATTTTCGGCTAGCAATATTACGTGATTTCCAATATTATTAGTTCCTAGATGCACATCCCCGTAGTACAATATATATTCACTACTGTATATTCAGCAAGTGTGTACAAGGTCAGGCCTCGTGGCCGCTCGACACGCTAGGTCAGTATTGCCTCTCTATTACACACAATTATACCTTCACAATTTCCCACTTGGTAATTGTCCTACACTCTTAAGCTTTAAGGTTTGGTGTGTTACCCTTCACTACTCACTGTAGTCACCATGAGGGAGGGGGTGCATAGGCAACACCGTAGGCACCATGAGGGAGGGGTGCATAGGTAACACCGTAGGCACCATGAGGGAGGGGGTGCATAGGTAACACCGTAGGCACCATGAGGGAGGGGGTGCATAGTTAACACCGTAGGCACCATGAGGGAGGGGGTGCATAGTTAACACCGTAGGCACCATGAGGGAGGGGTGCATAGTTAACACCGTAGGCACCATGAGGGAGGGGTGCATAGGTAACACCGTAGGCACCATGAGGGAGGGGGTGCATAGGTAACACCGTAGGCACCATGAGGGAGGGGGTGCATAGTTAACACCGTAGCCACCAGGAGGGAGGGGGTGCATAGGCAACACCGTAGGCACCAGGAGGGAGGGGGTGCATAGGTAACACCGTAGGCACCAGGAGGGAGGGGGTGCATAGGCAACACCGTAGGCACCATGAGGGAGGGGGTGCATAGGCAACACCGTAGGCACCATGAGGGAGGGGGTGCATAGTTAACACCGTAGGCACCATGAGGGAGGGGGTGCATAGGTAACACCGTAGCCACCATGAGGGAGGGGGTGCACAGGCAACACCGTAGGCACCATGAGGGAGGGGGTGCACAGGTAACACCGTAGGCACCATGAGGGAGGGGGTGCATAGGTAACACCGTAGCCACCATGAGGGAGGGGGTGCACAGGCAACACCGTAGGCACCATGAGGGAGGGGGTGCACAGGTAACACCGTAGGCACCATGAGGGAGGGGGTGCATAGGTAACACCGTAGGCACCAGAAGGGAGGGGGTGCACAGGTAACACCGTAGCCACCATGAGGGAGGGGGTGCATAGTTAACACCGTAGCCACCATGAGGGAAGGGGTGCATAGTTAACACCGTAGGCACCAGGAGGGAGGGGGTGCATAGTTAACACCGTAGCCACCATGAGGGAGGGGGTGCATAGGTAACACCGTAGGCACCATGAGGGAGGGGGTGCATAGTTAACACCGTAGCCACCATGAGGGAGGGGGTGCATAGGTAACACCGTAGGCACCATGAGGGAGGGGGTGCATAGTTAACACCGTAGGCACCAGGAGGGAGGGGGTGCACAGGTAACACCGTAGGCACCAGGAGGGAGGGGGTGCACAGGTAACACCGTAGGCACCAGAAGGGAGGGGGTGCACAGGTAACACCGTAGCCACCATGAGGGAGGGGGTGCATAGTTAACACCGTAGCCACCATGAGGGAGGGGGTGCATAGTTAACACCGTAGGCACCAGGAGGGAGGGGGTGCACAGGTAACACCGTAGGCACCAGGAGGGAGGGGGTGCACAGGTAACACCGTAGGCACCATGAGGGAGGGGGTGCATAGGTAACACCGTAGGCACCAGAAGGGAGGGGGTGCACAGGTAACACCGTAGCCACCAGGAGGGAGGGGGTGCATAGTTAACACCGTAGCCACCATGAGGGAGGGGGTGCATAGGTAACACCGTAGGCACCATGAGGGAGGGGGTGCATAGTTAACACCGTAGGCACCAGGAGGGAGGGGTGCATAGGTAACACCGTAGGCACCAGGAGGGAGGGGTGCACAGGTAACACCGTAGGCACCATGAGGGAGGGGGTGCATAGTTAACACCGTAGGCACCAGGAGGGAGGGGGTGCACAGGTAACACCGTAGGCACCATGAGGGAGGGGGTGCATAGTTAACACCGTAGCCACCATGAGGGAGGGGGTGCATAGTTAACACCGTAGGCACCAGGAGGGAGGGGTGCACAGGTAACACCGTAGGCACCATGAGGGAGGGGGTGCATAGGCAACACCGTAGGCACCAGGAGGGAGGGGGTGCATAGGTACACCGTAGGCACCAGGAGGGAGGGGGTGCATAGGCAACACCGTAGGCACCATGAGGGAGGGGGTGCATAGGCAACACCGTAGGCACCATGAGGGAGGGGGTGCATAGTTAACACCGTAGGCACCATGAGGGAGGGGGTGCATAGGTAACACCGTAGGCACCATGAGGGAGGGGGTGCATAGGTAACACCGTAGGCACCAGAAGGGAGGGGGTGCACAGGTAACACCGTAGGCACCATGAGGGAGGGGGTGCATAGGCAACACCGTAGGCACCATGAGGGAGGGGGTGCACAGGTAACACCGTAGGCACCATGAGTGAGGGGGTGCATAGGTAACACCGTAGGCACCATGAGGGAGGGGGTGCATAGGCAACACCGTAGGCACCAGGAGGGAGGGGTGCACAGGTAACACCGTAGGCACCATGAGGGAGGGGGTGCATAGGTAACACCGTAGGCACCAGGAGGGAGGGGGTGCACAGGTAACACCGTAGGCACCATGAGGGAGGGGGTGCACAGGTAACACCGTAGGCACCATGAGGGAGGGGGTGCATAGGCAACACCGTAGGCACCAGGAGGGAGGGGGTGCACAGGTAACACCGTAGGCACCATGAGGGAGGGGGTGCATAGGTAACACCGTAGGCACCATGAGGGAGGGGGTGCACAGGTAACACCGTAGGCACCATGAGGGAGGGGGTGGCACAGGTAACACCGTAGGCACCAGGAGGGAGGGGGTGCACAGGTAACACCGTAGGCACCATGAGGGAGGGGGTGCATAGGTAACACCGTAGGCACCATGAGGGAGGGGGTGCACAGGTAACACCGTAGGCACCATGATGAGGGAGGGGGTGCACAGGTAACACCGTAGGCACCAGGAGGGAGGGGGTGCACAGGTAACACCGTAGGCACCATGAGGGAGGGGGTGCATAGGTAACACCGTAGGCACCAGGAGGGAGGGGGTGCACAGGTAACACCGTAGGCACCATGAGGGAGGAGGTGCATAGGTAACACCGTAGGCACCAGGAGGGAGGGGGGGGTGCATAGTTAACACCGTAGGCACCAGAGGGAGGGGGTGGTGCATAGGTAACACCGTAGGCACCAGGAGGGAGGGGGTGCATAGTTAACACCGTAGGCACCAGGAGGGAGGGGGTGCATAGGCAACACCGTAGGCACCATGAGGGAGGGGGTGCACAGGTAACACCGTAGCCACCAGGAGCGAGTGCATAGGTAACACCGTAGGCACCATGAGGGAGGGGGTGCACAGGTAACACCGTAGGCACCATG
>WNGS01007063.1:17536-36268 GCA_020271785.1 Procambarus virginalis
GAAGGGATCAGGATAAGGATTTGGGATGGGATAGGGAGGAATGGTGCCAAACCACTTGGACGGCGGTCGGGGATTGAACGCCTAGGACTGCTACTGTGCATTTAAATTACTAACTTACCTGAGAGTCTTTATCCCTACATGTCAATGTTTGTGTATACTGGTAACGTGAGGAACATACAGAAGATAAGGGTAGCTGAACACCACAAAATGCTGAAGGACAACTTTATTAAAGTTGCATAATGAAATGTGTAAGTACTTCATTCATAATGATGTGCTGCCCGAAATCTTAGCGAAGTATCCAAAATTTGCTTAATGTAGGTAATGCATGCACATGACTGTAAAGCTGCCGCCCAGTTGGGTGGGTGTGGAGCAAGACTAGTAACTGTGTGACTCACTATAGTTGTAAAGTGCCTTGTATAGTGACTGTTGTGAGCCTCTTGTAATGTCACTTGTGACACCTCTTTGTGTCACTTGTGACACAAAGATTATTGATGTGTGTATTTGTGTGGGTGATTAGATATGTATGTGTATGTACATGTATGTATGAGGGTGTGTACATGTGTATACAACATTGATAATTTTGTAACTAGCGTCAAACATTGTTATTTGCTTAGCTAAACGAACTAGAGGGTTCAGTTCCTGAACCGATTATGTGCCTCTGTATTCCTTTACACCACCGCCCACGGGATGGGTATGGGGTGCATAATAAAGAAAGAAATAGAAGATATTGAAATTGCATAATACGGTTATTGACATTCAATAATAGTAAGATAAAGCAATGAGGACCAAATGGGAGACCAGTGATCAGATGAATATTACAGACTCAAGGGTAGCCTTCTCTTCTTGTATATAAATGAAAAAATAAATTCGTTTGTTTAATTCTAATGCTTGTAGGCAAGAACAGCTGTGAACGCCAGCTAGCGCACAAGTACATGAGCGCCCAAAATACTTTTACACAAAAGACATGTGCAGACAGGCTTGTGGCTTCTGACTTCTTTTTTATTGAATAATATTAAATATTAGGCGCTTACCTATAATAGTTATCATTTTATACAAGTATAACTATCACATAATAAATATAAAAGGAGTTTATCCAAAACTGACAGAAGTGTTGTGTTTTGTGCGTTGTATCGTGTTTGCGGGCATTCGGGTGTGTTGTGTTTACGCTGGCGGGCGGCGTCCTTACCAACTCCGAATTATGTCTATTACATCACTAAACTTCATTTAATAACTATATACCTGTTACACTCGACGTCTCGTTTAAAGACAGATTCTTTGGCTAACTTATCATATCTATCATATCTATCATGCATTCGGAGGCCAACATGAGATGGAGACCACATGAAATGGACTCTGTTACCATCCTTAATAATTTTGTTGTATTTGTGTCTAGTTTCGGACACGAGCATGTTACAGTTATGTCTTAAAGAGTTGAGAGCATTTAAGGATGATAAAGAGTCACTTACAAATAATGTGGAGACTATATCCATTGATGGATAATACCTGATTTTATTTACCATTTAGATTAATGGTTAATGACTTAGGTTTAGGTTAGGTTTTTTAATTAAACCAGCCAGGATGAGTGAAGCCATGAAGGGCATTTTTATTAATTAAAGCACCCAAATATTGGGTGCTTCAGGTGTTGTTCCTCTTGGATGATCTTGTACCTCTCTGTCTCACACCTGTAAGAATGAGTGATATGGTTAAGGGAAAACAAAGTGCAGGCAAGGCAATGGAGGCCACTCTTATTTTTGGGTCATAGGTGCTTCTCTTCAATAGTGTACTTGTTAGGATCCTGTAATATATAAACTATTTAATGGGGTTTAAGACATTTACAAATTTGCCTGAGCCTGAATACTAAAGAAATTAGAATAAATAAATAATGAAAGTTTTCGTTAAAAGTTCAAATGTAAAACACACCAGTACAGTATATGAAAACCATGGAATTGTCTACCTGTGAAAGTCGTAAATAGCAAGACTTTACTCAATTATAAAATTCTGCTGGATAAATGTTTATGAAGAACTGAATTGCAACACACATTTAGGCTGTTAGCTTACCTTGCTTAGATATGAAGGGAAAATTCCACATAACTCTTTAGTGTGTTCGGTTAAAATCTCTCTCTTATTCTTGTAATATGCGATATACTGTAGCATTTCTTGAACAGTATGTTGTTGCTCTTCTCTGGATCTCTTCTGAAGCTCCACATCTTCTACTGCCTTCTTTTTTTGAGCAAGGGACACTAATAAAAGAGGAAAATATATTTACTGCAAGTAAACTACAAATCAATTTAATGTAATTACAGTTTAGGTACTTGCATTATGCATACCATACATAGTTTATTGTGCCATTGTGTTTATTGTGTTTAGTGGGTCAAAAGAATTGCAACCTAGGGTACTAATGCACCCACAATTCAATTTTTGTTTATTAAGCACCCCCCATACCCATTCCATGGGCGGTTGTGCATGTAGTTTCCTGTGCACTTGGTCTATGTCCTCCAGTAGCTCTACCTCTGATGGCCCTTTCAATACACATAGAATTCATATTATTGTGATATATCAATACACGGAGAAAGACATTGAAATGGGGGCATCAAAGGCAGAACTACTGAATGACAGAGACCAAGTTCATGGGGGAATTGTGTGAAACCTGGTTTGGCTTTAGTGGAAGCCTTGGGATCCTTGTGGGTGCAGTAGTACTCCAAGTTGCAATTCATTTGACCATGTTGTGGCGCAGTGGACTAGAGCATGCATCTGAGAACACTCAGTGCATGGGGTTCAAACCCTCATCACAGTTCCCGTGATATATCACGATACTGTGATTTATCTGTGTACACATTTGATATTACTCGGAATCATACATTTAGGTTAATTAAATTAAATACTATATACTTTATACAAATTAACCTTATTGTTATAATGAAAAAGTTCAAGCAGTTATTCAAGGAAATGGTCGCTAATTTATAATGGAAAATATATGTAGTACATGATCTGAACACATAACTAACCTATAAATGCATTATAATACCTTTCACATATAAATGCATTATAATAAGTTTCAAAATAAATAAAATAAATATATATTATTTTTAGTACCTTTCTGAGTCGAGTAACTAATGCACGAGCCAGTCCATCAATTTTCCGATGGTTCCAAAAGACTGCACCCTCTGTGAGTTCTTCTGTTCTTTCTGAGAAAAATATTTATAGCAATTAATGAACATCTTGAAGAGCATAGATTAATAACAGTTTCATAACATACCTTTACTCACCAAGACCAACTCAAGTTTGACAAATATGTTTTCATTCTTGTATTGATTATTTGAGGGAGTTGATACTTATTGAATACAAATCTCATTATACTGATTACAGGGCAGGTAAAAAAATATAAAACTTGATCAGATGAACAAATACCAGCTTTCAGCATGTTTTTAGTTGTAGAGTTGTATCGTGAGAGGTATGCAAATACTTGCTCTGCCTCTTCCCCTAAAGTCAGGCCACTTCCTTCTTGCCACCGCCCTCCATACAATACCTTTAACATAAAAGTATACAGTAAAAAAATTCAAATTACTCTACAAAAATTAAAAGCCTCCTACTATATTAAATGATACGTATATCATTAATCTTAAACAATCAGAAATCTTAAATTTTTTTACACAAACTGTACTTATTAAATTTAATGTAATGTATACATTACATTAAATTTAATTAGTATACATAAATGTATACATTAGTATACATAAATGTAATGTTATATTTTTATTTACCTGACAATACCAAGCATGTCCTTTTGCATGTAGGACTCCTAAAAATGGCTTTGCTTGACCAATGTGAAAATGTGATTGTTTCTGAGCCACAGTTAAGGCCCATGGCCAATATTTGCAAATTATGTCTTGACAAATAAACTTTACATATTTGAAATACATAATTTGCAAATAGTGGGCATAACTGTACAACTCTCCTTGATACATATTCAAGGTGTGGAGGATAATACCATGTCGACAGGAGGCCATGCTGATTCCTGTTTCATCCAAACTTTGGAATGAAAGAGGCTTATTTTGAGCAGCTTTCCATGCAGACGCTCCACACATGTGCTTACTCTGTTAAACAAAAATATTTATAGTAACTAAATATCCAGTTGGTGAGCATGATTATAATTATGTAGGACGGGTAGAAGGTAGAGATTATTTTGCGCGAAAGGCATTGTTGTTGCACATAAGAATTTCTATGGGCTATATTTCCTTATTTAATATATATAAACTATAATGAAAAATACAAAAATGGCCACCAGATGTTACAGTCACCAAACAGTTATTAGGTAAAATTGAAGGTTTCTCAATATATAATAAAACTCACCTTAGTTTTCAAGCTCTGAATAGTGCCAACATGAGCTTGAACATCTTCATCTTTGCTGAAGATACTATCAGAATAATAGGGGTTTCTGATACCTCTGCAATGATAATTCAGAAATAATTATTCATTGTGTGTAACCACTATAATATTAAACAATGGGTAATGGGGTATCAAAAAATGTTTTATATGAAGAATTCTGATGCACTGCTAAATTTTACATAAAACAAAAAATTTACATGGTGTTAGATATATAAAATGATGATATGGATGCAATTGAAAGGCAAACTATAAAGACATACTCGGTTAAAAAATATAAGTCATATGACAATGTATATTTATATGTGCATACTTTATTTACAAGAACATTAATTTTGAAGATAATATAATTCATTATAATATAGTGTGTGTGGATGACAAAAGAATACTATACATTAAGTATCTGTAAAGCACATTTTATTACCTCCCAACTTTGTTGTAGAAAGAACAAAACAAGAAAATTATGCTTATGCAAAATTATGCTACAATGTACCTAGTAATAAAGTTAAAATTTTGCTACAAATTACCTACTTATAATTATGTGTTAAATTATGGACTTTCCCATAATGATATGCATGTTAGTGGCATTACCCATACTGCCTACCTGGGGCACCCCCCTAGAGAGATAGTGGCCCCCCTAGAGAGATAGTGGCCCCCCCCCCCTAGAGAGATAGTGACACAAGTTAAGGTAATCCCTTTAGTAAGGTGGTGGGTCAACATAAATAAGGACACAAATCAATATGTTCATTTAACAGTGGTATTAACATTTATATAAATTTAGCTAAGAATACGTTTTTACAAGTGTAACAAAGTGAAAGGAATGTATGAAAATTTTGATGATATATTAAAATGCTCATTGACTTGAACCTGTCTTCCTATATATAAAGTATAAAAATAGTAAACACAGTACCATTATTGTTGTCTGTAGTTATTTTTGGAACATCTGGTATGTACACCATACTGTCAAAATCCGATGATCTATCTGAAAAATTGATTGGTAGTGTAAATATTTGAATTCATTGCATAGCCTTTTATACTAACAAAAAAGAAAAATTGTACAGAAAAGCTAACACAACATTATAACACCTTTCTGTGTATTCTATGGTACAAAAGAAAACAAACCTTAATTATAAAGGAAAATAAACGGACAGAAGAACTATGCATACTGCTGAAACTACTTTCCACAAAAAATCTGAACCAAGGGATAGTCCCCCGAGATTTTCAATATGAAAATTTCACCCTTACAATATTTAAAAAAAAAGCAGAAAGAGTTCAGCACAAAACTAATGTCCGATCAGCTTGGTATAACACATCTGTAAGCTCATGGCGAAAATCCTAAGGGAGGGAATCATTTACCATCTTTCAGTGAACAATCTTATTCAATCGACACACCATGGTCTTCTTAAAAACAGATGCTACCTTATAAACCTCCTCACTTTTCGGACATGGTAACATGGTACTCAAAGGGTTTCCGGTGGATGTAGTATACATGGATTATGCTAAAGACTTTAATAAGGTACCACATGGAAAACTAGCAAGGAAATTACAGGTTCATGGAAAAAATTGTAAAATGGACAAAACAATAGTTAAAACAAAGACAGCAAAGGGTCATACTAAATGGGAATGAATATGAAGAAATGTGGTAAGTTGAGTACGTCAGGGGTCCATTTTTAGGTCTAAAATATTTTTCATATACTGAACATCTATGATATAGAAGAGAATATAATATAATCAACCACATCCTCATATTTGCAAATGTCTGGCGTTTCACGAGCACTTTGTCCTGGGTTCATATCCTGGCCGGGGAGGATTTACTGGGTTAGGCTAACCTAACCTAACCTAACTTAACCAAACCAAGTATCTCAAGTTACAAGTATCTCTGGGAATTCTTATTATCTGCTGTTGTAGAATTGACAAAATGGACACTGTCAACAAAATTATTCCCACATACTCCGTCACTATGTGATGGAGTACACATAGGGCAGGGGACTGAATTGTCCCTGACAGGGACAATTCTGTAACAAATGTTCTATCATAAAATTTTGTACAGTTTATTAATTTCTTACCGTTTGATGTACCAGGATGATCCATGTGTGCTGAAGTTTTATATCTGGAGCTGGAAGATCCTGTCGAGATGACTTCTTCAAAGAGACTAATAGCTTCCCACACATTTTTTTTTTTTTTATTTATATTTTTACATGCAAGCATGCTTATAAGTACAATAAAAACAACACAAACGCAACAATCAGAACAATAAAGCACAAACGTGCAAAAACATAAAGGACAGAAACATGTACATAGACACAAAAACGCCGGCCGAAGGGCCGACCACAAAATAACAATAATTACAAAACAAAATACAACAATTACAGAACAAATACAACAATAAATACAAACAAAATTACAACAATGAAGCCAAACATAGCGGAATACAACACAGAAATGATTCCAAAACATTTAATAAACAGAACAAGGCTACCAGCACCGCAAACACACACGGAGAGGCACCAACATAAAACGAAAAAAGAACAATAATAATAATAATAATAACGTAAGAGGGCAAACAGCATAGCCAGAAGGGCACAAAATACAATAAATCAAATACAATAAATCAAAGAAACAAAATTTATGAAAAGGTATAGCCTAAAGTACAATAAACAGGGACAATGGCCGGAAGGGCAAATAAACATCACAGAACATACCAAAGTCCAATACACACTCGATATAAACCATCAAGATTGCGCATACTTTTCCGGCCACTCCGCTGCCGGGAAAAGAACACAATACGCCTCCCACACCAACATGATGTTTTCCTTAAGAGGGCGACGAAAGGACGTCCGAGGATCGGGCATCGAAAGCGGCACACCCTCAACAAATACCTGAGCCTGTGGAACCCAGACGGTCGAGGGGCACCACGGAACAGGCATCACTAGGGTATGAAAGCGAACAACCAAAGGGTTGGTCACCGCATCGTGCTCCACGCCGGAGGCCAAGATGAATGGGATGTGCTTCCCCTTACCGGCGCGGGCAACGGGCAGCGCACTCGTAACCTTTGCAGCCCCACAGGGCTCCGCAGCAACCACCGGACGGGACACCTGCAGGGGCTCCCCTCGCCGAACATCCTTCTTTAGTAACAACACTAGGTCGCGGCCTGCACCAGCACCCCCCTCACCAACATCTGGAGGAGCAACCACCCCCCACTGCGGGGAACCGCCGACAGAAGAACCAGGAGGGGAATCATACACACAATCCTTTGCATCAGCAGGTACATGGACGTCAGCGACCACCACCTCATCTCCCGAAGACTCCACATCAGCCCATGCAGTAGAAGAACGCTTGGACCGCTTGGGCACCGGGCGCACATCCTCAGAGCCGGAGGCGGACCCAGAACCACGGGCATCACAAGCCGTGCGGACCAACGCCCGTCTCATGACTGCAGCAGCCTCAACCGCAGGGGGAACCGGACCACACACAACAGGAGGCCCCACAGCCACCCCAGCACTCAGCTCAGCCTGGACCCGAGGCGAGGTCGCATGCGAGCACGCAGGGCCAGGCGCAGAAACCGAAGACGGGTACGCAGACGGTGAGGAGGGAGCATCAGAAAGGCCCACGGGAGCATCAGGGACAGGAGCAGGAGTATCCACCGAGGGCATCGCAACATCCGGAACAGGGTCGGCGACATTCGGGGGAACTTCCACCACAGGGGGCGCATCATGCAACCCAGGGGGCGCAGCCGCGTCTGGAGAGGCGTCCTCCTCCACAGGAAGTGGTGGAAAGTCCTCCTCGCTGAAGAGGTTCACAGGTGCAGAGGCGGGCGCAGAACATTCAGCAGCTTGATGGCCCGTCAGGCCACAACGATAACATGTCCTAGGCTGGCGGGCGTAGAATACACGAACTGTGTACCCCAACAGCCGCACAGAGGACGGAATATCCTCCCGTAGCCTCATACCCAGGGTACGAATGTTCGTCCGGACGCCCTTAAGCGGGCTCGAAGACACCACATTCACACGCACACTCTCAATGGCGCCAAACCGGCCGAAATACCGCCGTAGCAGACCCTCTGGAAACTCCAACGGAGCCCCATGGACGCTGACGTAGGTGAGGGCACCACTCCGATCCGAGATGGAAACAGTGCCCTCACCATCCTGTAGAGGCAGAGTCCGCCCCTCGTACCTACGGAGAAACGCACTATACGCCATTTCCTCAGTGAACTTTATGATCACCCGACGGGCCGTCACCAGCTCGACACCGTAGATGTCAATCACAGGCACCTGCAGCTGCTCACACGCCCGTGCAATCTCCGGGTATCCAACCCGGCTTGAAAATTCCAGGCCCACAGACTGAGCCCGCAACACAGGTGGGATGGTGACCCCCATCGTATCGCAGGTCCGCCACGTCAGCAAAACGCCAGCCAGGCAACAACACTGGGAGGGCAGCTACGCCCTGCCACCTGGCGACCAAACAGCTAACGACCCTAGCAGTCACGGAGGGACACGTCCGCACTCCACGGCTGATCAGGGTCAACTCACTTCCCACACATTGTGTATGAATGAGTTAAGTCCTCCAGTACTTGGCCTAAGGAGTTACCAGGTCTGATTTGTAGAAACTAGTGAACTATGGAGATGAGATTGTTAATAATATACTTTTTTTGAGATTCATATGACTTGCAGATTAAAAACCAACCTTATTTTAAAATAGTACACTAAAGTACATAGCAAATTGCGAAATTCGTAGCTTTAACTACTTTAAAGCTAAACACTCAAGCTTTGAAAATAAGCACAATTTGCTATTTTAAACAGAATCTGGCAACTCTGATTTAGCATGTAAACATTGACTTGCATTCACAATGTAGTTATTTATTTTTCAACAATTTAAAATGGGTTATGAAAATACACACATTGGTACATTATTGCAAAGGCACTATACTATATACATATATAGATATATAAATTGTTGCAAGTCGAGCAACATATATTTTACATTGAACAACAAATGAGATTGGAAAAGCAGTATTGCCAAAATAGACCCCAGACACCCTGTGGGTAGTAATGGATCCCCATACCGACCCTATGAGGGGTAGTGGACCCCATAATAATACTATGGGCGGTAGTGGACACTATACAAACACTATAGGCGGTAGTTGACTTCATAGCGACCCTCTGGGCGGCAATGGCCGCCATACACATCCAGTGGGTGTTATTATAAATAAATAAATAAATATGTTTATTCAGGAAAGGTACATATATATACATAAAGTGATTTTACATAAGTGGATCGATTTATAGATAGAGCTAGTACATACAATGCCTAAAGCCACAATTACGCAATGCGTTTCGGGCAAGAAAACATTAATATCTAAAACTTAATACTAATTGAGCAAAAAGAATAAAATGTTTTGAGAACAGATACAAATAAAGATAAAAAAAGGGGGGAACATGACTGAAAAACCAGCACAAATACAATATGTAGACAAACAGCGTTGAATAAAAAAATAAGACATGGGTTGACAATAGAGGGGTAAGGTAGGTTACAGGGAATTTATCAGGTAGTGTTTAGTTTTACATAATTTTAGCTTTACATAATTTATTGGACCCCATACTCGTCCTGTGGGTGGTATTGGACCCCATACCCATCCTGTGGGTGGTTGGAGCCCCATACCCATCCTGTGGGTGATAGTGGACGCCATACTCATCCTGTGGGTGGTATTGGACCCCATACCCATCCTGTGGGTGGTTGTGAGCCCCATACCCATCCAGTGGGTGGTAGTGGACGCCATACTCATCCTGTGGGTGGTATTGGACCCCATACCCATCCTGTGGGTGGTTGGAGCCCCATACCCATCCAGTGGGTGATAGTGGACGCCCTACTCATCCTGTGGGTGGTATTGGACCCCATACCCATCCTGTGGGTGGTTGGAGCCCCATACCCATCCAGTGGGTGACAGTGGACGCCATACTCATCCTGTGGGTGGTATTGGACCCCATACCCATCCTGTGGGTGGTTGTGAGCCCCATACACATCCTGTGGGTGGTAGTGGACGCCATACTCATCCTGTGGGTGGTATTGGACCCCATACCCATCCTGTGGGTGGTTGGAGCCCCATACCCATCCAGTGGTTGACAGTGGACGCCATACTCAAGTGTGGGTGGTATTGGACCCCATACCCATCCTGTGGGTGGTTGTGAGCCCCATGCACATCCTGTCGGTGGTAGTGGACGCCATACACATCCAGTGGATGGTATTGGACCCCATACCCTTCCTGTGGGTGGATGGATGATCCCCATGCCCATCCTGTGGGTGGATGTGACTCCCATACTCATCCTGCGGGTGGTATTGGACCCCTTACCCACCTAACAGGTTTTAGTGGACCCTATACGCATCCTATAGTTGATATATAGTAATATAGTAGACACCACACCATTTACAGTAGTTTACCCCATAGAAAACATAACATCGTTTTCTGTTAGCGTTCCTACAGAACATTCTTTAAATATTTTTAAGGCACAAACTATTGTATATTATATTGAATGGTGAAGCACTGTAATTCTATGTAATAATTTATAGTGCTTATTATAATTTACTAAGAACAACTAATATTTCTCAAAACAAAACTACGAGCCTTCAATAGGATGTAGCTGATTTGTAATATTCTAAGAGCATGGACAATAGTAGGTAAATTTCACAACCCATGTGGGTCCTGAAAACTACAATTTTCATTATAAGTGAACCAATCACGACTATTCTGCTATCTACGTTGATGGACGGGTACTGTGAGACGTAAATTGGTACGTGAGGAAGAGTTTGGGCCTTGGTAAAAAAGATAACTCGGAATATACCACATATGTACTAAATCACATTCAACATATGGACTTTAAGCATTAAGTCATATATGTGCTGTCTTGTGTGAGGACGGGTTGGATAGATTAGTGCATAATATAGAGAGATGAGAGCAGAGTTAGGTACATAATATCTGATTTTGGAGAGTATACCAACTTTTTTAGGCACTTTCTTAGTTATGTGTTGTATGTGGGTACTGAAGTTGAGTCTCTTGTCTAGGAATAGGCCAAATAATTTTCCTTCATTTTTATTGCTAATGTTTACATTGTCTATCTGAAGCTGAATTGCATTTGTAGATTTGCATCCAAATAAGATGTAGTAGGTCTTTTCTATGTTAAGTGTTAGTTTATTGGTTGACATCCATAAGTGGACTTTTTTTAGTTCATTATTAACAACATTATTTAGTGTATGTGGGTTGGGGTCAGAGTAGATGAGGGTAGTATCATCAGCAAACAAAATAGGTTTCAGAATGTTAGATACATGTCCAACCCACGTTTGAAACAGATAACCTTTATTCTTATCTTCATTAATTAAAGCCTCAGGGCTTTACACGTGAAACTGGATCAACTGTGACATCCGTAAATGCTTTCCCATTATGACTAGTCATAAATGGTCAGAACAAAAACAAATTTGATAAAAATTAAAATGTATTTGTATATTTTCACATGAAGGTAACATGTACATTAAAATATTTACTGGCCTGGGGGTAAAACAGTTCAGGTTTTCCTAGGAACTAAACCTAAAGAATATAAAAAACTGTCTTGGTCCATGTGATGAAGACTTGGCTGAGTGAAGGCCTGAGGCTGGCTTCCAGCAGCAGCTTGTGGTGTGGTAGCCGCGACACTCTTGACCTGCTGGACTCCTCCGGACTCCATACTTCTCTTCATCCTGATGTCGGCCATTGTCTGTTCTATCAGGAAGGCCTCAACCATAGAACTTTTAACAAGCTTATATGGTTTCTTTTTAGAATGCCTTTTGCGAGCAATCTTCTCAGGAATATTGTTTGCTGATGCATTTTCATGGGAGAAATTCCTCCCTTCCGCCTTCTTGGCTGAAGCCTTGAGGTTGGCTTCATCAGAGCACTTGTTGACTTTAAAATGCATTAACCGACCAGTAATTTTAACCTGTGTGAGGGCGCCTGAAGTAACACCTCGCCTCAAAGCCAGCTTCAGATGGATGTCAGCGTCCTTCTCGTTAACCGAGAAATTACAGACGACGAACTTCAGAATATCTTGATGGGAGGAGCCTTGACTATTACTAAGGAATGTGATGGCGGCAACAACCATCTCAGAATACTTGGGATGGTTCGCAGTCCTGTCCAAACCATTATCAGACGTCTTAGTTTTGGACCTTAAGACGACCATCTTGTGGGCTATTGTAAGACTCGATGCAGACAACTCGAATTGATCCAACACTTTCAATAGGTAAGGAGTGATTGCGTTGACTTGATTGATTGATGATTGATAAAGATTAAGCCACCCAAGAGGTGGCACGGGCAGGAATAGCCCGTAAGTGGTACATTTTTTTTCTGTAATTTTTTTCATTATTCTGAGGTTGCATTTAATCATCAAGCTGTTATCGCGGGGGAGGATACTGCTTCACAGTCTTTATGAGGGTGTCCAGCTGCTGGACACCTTTGTTGACCAGGAGAGTGGCTCTGTTGCTGGCTTCAGGGTGGCCACTGCAAGATTCAGGAACTCTTAAAGCTCTTCTAAGGTCGTTGGTTGCTTCACATTCCAGAAGATAGTGAAGTAATGGCTTTTCTGTGACAGTTTGGCAGAAGATGCACTCTCTCTGTCGGGGTTCACCAATCTCCCAGTTGCATCTGTAACCTAGACGTAGTCTATATAACCTAACTGCTATTTCCCTGTGGATTCCTTTTCGGATATTTAACCTTTCTAATTTGGTTGCCTGAAGATACCATGTTGCAGAGGGCGAACCTTCAGCTATTCTCTGGTGTAGGTAGGCTTTGTTGAGGTGTGAGAGCTTTTTGGTGATGATGTTTTTAATGTTCTCTAGGCTGGGTTGAATTGTTTTATCTATCACTGGATGACGAGTTGCCAGTTTAGCAATTTCATCAGCTTTCTCATTTAATGGGATTCCAATATGGGATGGGATCCAGTTCAAGGTTATGTTGAGTCCTTTGCCTTTAGCGACTGCTCCAAGATACAAAATGGTGGTAATTATCTCCACGTTATCTTTCCACTGTTTTTGTCCTAGTATTTGAAGTGCAGCTTTTGAGTCTGTGTGTATGATTGCATTTTGAGTGTTTTGTTCAATCACATATGCGAATGCCTGTTGTATGGCAAACAGCTCAGTTTGGGTTGATGATACTAGTCCTCCCAGTCTCCAATATGCCTTTATGCTGGCCGTGCAAAGAGCAGCGCCAGCACTCTCATATTCTGTGTCAACCGATCCGTCTGTGAAGATGTGGGTGGCTCCTGCTACTGCTATGCTATACATTTGCTCTTCTATTATGCGCCTTAGGATTGTCGGATCATAGGCAGCCTTTTTCATTGGGAGACTTTCTATTACTATTTTGAAAGTAGGCTCTTCCCACGGTGCAGAAGGAGTGTAATTTAGGTGTGGATGATCACCCTCTCTATCGAGAATCATGCTTTTTAAATGTAGTCTGTTTAGGACTTTTCCTGCTCTTGCAGCCCAAGAGTTTCCATTGTTTTGGCCTAGTCCAACCACCAAGGCCTGCCGTACTGGGATTGGATCAGAAGAAACAATTATCTTACTGATAATTGTAGCTGTCCTTTGAGATATTCTTTCCTGTAGAGAGGGCAAACCCATCTCCAGTCTAAGTGTTTCAAGCCTGGTCCACATGGGGGCTCCCAGTGCGGCTCTCATAGCATTGTTTTGGGCAACTTCAAGCTTTTTCCACTGTTGGTGTGATAGATTTGTTAGTGCAGGTGCGGCATAATCGATCACTGATCTGACTGCCTGTACATAGTATGTGCGAAGGACTTGCAGATTGGCTCCTCCAGAGAGGGAGGTTAGCGACCTGAGGATTGCCGTCCTGGCCGCAGTTCGCTCTCTCAAGTAAGTGACCTCAGCATTAAAATTCATGTGTGTGTCCAGGATTATTCCTAGGTACTGATAGGTGTCCACCCATTCGATTGGTTGACCCTGTACTGTGAGTTGGATGTTGGGCTTCGCTATTTTTATGGGCATGGCTTTTGACTTTGAGGGGTTGAGTTTGATCCCAATCTGTTTTGCCTCTTTACTGATGAAGTCTAAGCATTTGGGTGCAAGGTGCACCGCATCCCTTCCTTTTATGATGATGACAAAGTCGTCCGCGTAGTTTAGCAACCTGCAGTGATGTGGGAGTTTCAACCTCATTATTCTTTCCATTAAACAGTTGAAGAGAAGAGGGCTGAGAATACCTCCATGCGGTGTACCATTTTCATGTCTTTTGTACTCAGAAACTGTGCCATGAAGTTTTACTCTTGCTTCTCTGTTTATGAGACAGTTTCTATCTATACCCATTGTTCTGTATCCCACAACTATTCTGTACCCTGTATTGTATTACATCACCTCACCCAAATGCAGGTATAAGAGCCAATGTTGTTTCAGTCATAAAGTTGTGTGTGGATAAACTAAAGTCTTTGAAAATGTAATAAGTTTCACGAAACGCGCTCAAGTGTCGCGTCAGACTAGAAATAAAAATGAATTTTGGAGAATTGATTTTTCATTTACCGTCACCAGTAAAAAGAAACATAAGGAAAATCGAGAAAATTCGTGTTTAGAATTATTAATCTTACTTTTTCGGTCATATTTAATAATATATGTCTACAGGAAAGACTGCTACCAAAATATATAATATATATATTGTGACGATAATCTCTTATCAGAGATTTAGCCTGCTATTTCTGTGACTCATCCTGTCCTCATCAATATACAAGATACGTTTTGTAGTGGCTAAACGTACATATTAAGATAGCCACACGTACCAGCAACTCCCTCCTCCCCCCACTCCAGCACCTGCTGCACCTGGTCGACGCGCCGAACCCTTCAACTGCCTAACTAGCGACTTGCGGCCATCCAGCTTCCTCATTGGCCGCCAACCAACACTCCACTCCGGCTCCTCGCCAATCCTCGCCAGTTATTGTTGGAGTCCCTTGCGTTTCTGCCAGCCAGAATATTGTGTGCTCGCAAGCTATGAACTCCTAAGTGACTCACCTTGTGTGGTCAAATAGAGGTTTATAGTTAGTGCATATATTCCAGCATTCATATTTTATTTACTTTTGTATGTCAATTCTCCTCCCCATTAACGTAATCTATTTTCATGTTTATGTATTTTTTCCACTTGACATTTTTTACCATAAGCCAAGATTTTGCATTTGTTTCAATTTGTGTTTTTTTATTGTTATTAAAATCCATTTTTTATTATTGTCTTTTATTTCCACCTTACCACAGATTACCAATCACGCAGTCATTCTTTTTTTTTCTCTTTTTTTCCTTTTCTTTTTTTATATATTATATGTGGCCCAGCACTGACACCTGCTAGTTGGAAGACTGCCGACCACCATTTCCAACTCGTTACCGTCACATATAAATGGGGGCCTGTCCACGGAGCTTCACTCAGGTATTGGTAATTGTGGTAAGCATACTTGGCTCTTATTTCCCTTGCTTCCATTATTCACATTAATCATTTTTTATTTTATATGGTGCTGTGTATATTGTACATTACGGGAATAGCATATGGTGAGAGTGAGACAACTTTGGATTACGTGGTGACTGTAGGCCGCAGTCATACTCTTAATTGGTCGTCTCCCCCTTCCGTGTTATCCTCCGTGTTTAACATCTTTGTCCCCAGATATTTCTCACTTTTTGACAGATTATCACATAGGTACCCTGGTACTGTGGTCTGTCTCCGGGTCAATAGCACCCAAGTCCTGCAATCCGACTCTAGGAGGAAAAAGAGGGCTTTAGATCCTCTAGCACGAACTATTATTGGCGAATTGGGACCTCGCCGATAGTTCTCGTCACCAGTTGACACTCGCACCCCTACTCGTCGGTCAGACTGATGGTATTTACCAAAAGGTAGGGAATTGGCGTTCTTTCTTTTGAGCACAAAGTTCGCTAATTCTGTAAATACCATATTCAATTTCAGTGGGTACCATTGCTTATGTTCTATAGTGACTTGGCAAGGTATGACTACATTTTTTGGACTACCTCATTTATTTTGAAGCCATTTAGTGTTTCACTTGTATTTTAAACTTAGTTTTCACTAATTAGTAGGATTTTCTTGCCTTTATCCTCCCATAGTGAGTACCAGGTACAAGATTTCCTGCGACCTTATTCATTTACCATCTTGAATTAACTTTAATTATTAATAATTCCCCACAGGATAGGTATCAGTTGCCACGTTTCCTGTTTCTGATACTCACCATATCCTCACTATATTCGTCTCCTTTGTTTTGCTATATTTTCACCATGTTCCGCTTACAAGCTTTCAAAGCAGATCCAGAAAGTGAAATAGGGACCTTACGTCACGCTAAGAGGGTCGATTTGTTAACTCTTGCACATGAGTATCACTTAGAAGTTCCTGATGGAGCCAACAAATTTGCCATTAATAATATGATACTGGATCACCTTGCTGAGGAAGATATTATAGATTCTTCTACTCATGAACAGTACATTATTTCAGATAAAGATGACTTGAGAGCGATAAAGCTCAAATTGGAACTTGCCAAGATCGAGCTACAGCAACAACAAGAAGCAGCTGCAATCAGAGAGCGTGAAGCTGCCCTGAAGAAGGAAGAAAGTGAACGTGAGTTGGCCTTATACAAACAGCGACTCGAGATACAACGCGACCACGACAAACGACAGGCAGAAGCAATGCTAGAATGTCGTAACCGAGAACTCACGAGGGACGCTGCACACCAAGCTCAACTCCAACAAGCGGCAGCTAGTCTTCCTCCCAGTTTCAATATCTCCCATGCAAGTAAGTTAATGCCCCCGTTCCTCGAAACGGAGGTTGATGTGTTCTTTACCACTTTTGAAACCCTTGCTGTTCAACTTAATTGGCCTGACGACCAATGGGCTACCCTTCTCAGAGTACATTTAACAGGTAGAGCAGCAGTCACACTCAGCACTTTGGCTTCGGAAAACGACTACACCACCCTGAAACAAGCTGTGTTGGACGCCTACCTTCTCTCCACCGAAAGCTATCGACGAAAGTTTCGTGACTACGTCAAGGCAAGTACCACCACCTTCTTAGAATTTGCTAACACCAAACAAAGATATTTCATGAAATGGCTGGAGGCAGCACATGTCTCTACTTTTTCAGAACTTGTCAACCTCATACTGGTTGAAGAATTTTTGAGACGTGTACCTCCTCCTGTCCGCCTATACTTAGCAGACAAGGAAGAGACGGAGTTAGTGAAGTGTGCGAAGTCAGCTGACACTTACAGCCTCATCCACCGGCTGACTCCAGATCCTACCAGCAAGAAGTCTTGGTACAGTTACGAGAAAGCGAGCCCAGATCAAGGTACCTCTCAACTGTACTGCAGGTATTGTCGATTATATGGACACACCATTGACAAATGTGGTAAGTCCCAATCTAAAGGTAACGTCGAACCCCCTAAGTCTAAAACTACTCACCCTAAGTCCGGTAAGCCTGTAATGAATGTTGGTGTTCATGCTAATGATCTCTCTCTCTTTACCAAGCATCTATATCCAGGAACTATCTCTACCCACGGTTCAGATTCAGAGGGACGTTTCGGACTTAAGATCCTACGGGACACAGCGGCTCTACAATCGATCGTTTTGAAATCGGCTGTGCCCAACGTCGCCTACACAGGAGAGACTGTGTTCATCACTGACCTTACTGCTACAACTCCTTATCCACTTGCCCGAGTTTACCTGGATTGTCCCTTCGTGACCGGTGAAGTCCAAGTCGCCGTCAGGGAAAAGCCTTTTCCCATGCCTGGAGTGCAACTTCTCCTGGGCAACGACTTGGCAGAAGACCAACAACCAAACAACCTGATCATCAAGGACATATCCAAGGTAAGCAACTCTGTGGTGGATAACCCGATTTTTGAACATTTCCCAGTAAAGGTTCAAGAGAGTGATGAAGGTTCTCCTCCTGTTATGGTGACCACCCGTGCTCAAGCTGCACGTCCACAGCCAGCCGACTCTACTGCTACCGCTGTCCCTCAGGACCCTTCGAAACTACCCCCTAACCTGACCGCGGTGGAGTTCCGTAAGTTACAGAGAGATGATCTTACATTGACACCATTATTCTTTCAGGCTGAAACCCAATCCGACAGTGTTCCTGGGTTCTTTATGGAGAACGAAATACTCTATCGCAGGTATAGACCCAGTAAACTGAAGGACGAGGACGATTGGGCAAACGTTGAACAACTAGTGATTCCCACCAGCCTGCGGCCCACGATTCTACACCTGGCCCACGGCGCTTTGTCACACTATGGGTTCAACAAGACTTACCATGGAATTCGACAAGACTACTACTGGCCAGGTATGGTAAACGACGTCAAA